>JAODAL010034177.1:0-44595 GCA_025379985.1 Phyllomedusa bahiana | reverse complement strand
TGTACTTCTTCCCCCCCCCTGTTTTTTGTTCTATTGATAGTAGGGATGATGTCATCACACAGGTCTAGGTCCTGCATAGAGCTTGTGTGTTTTTGTCTGTCGGGAAAAAAAAACAAAATTTACTCTACTGTTTACATTAACTCGAACTTCCCCGGCCGGGGGGTAATTTAGCAATCAGACTAATATACATAATAAAAAAGAAATTGAAAAAAAGGGACTCATATGCAATTACAGACAGCTTGACCAGGATGGCAGAGCAAAGCAGAATTATTTGTTCATGTACCCATGAAACTTTAATGGAAACCCTTTTAATTTCATTGTTAAAGGGGTGTTCTGGCCATGCAGTTCTAGAGCCACAGCTAGCTTTAGACTCACACTTCTTTTTTCAAACTGTGGATGTTTCTACTGCTTCCAGTTCACACTTCCTGTTCAGGCTTTGGGTGGTTCCATAGCTTCAACTAACTCCACACTTTGACGTTTGCAATCTTAAACCCCTTTTAACCACCTCAGAATAAATAATAAAGCTTAACCTTTATTTAGCACAGAATAGAAAAGACAATGTGATGTGCCCCAGAAATTGTAGTCCGTTTTACTAGTGGGTTATTTACAGTCAGAGCCTCCCCGGAGCAATTACTTTTTTACAAAAGAAAATTTATTTTAAAGAAAACCCCGCCACATATTTTTTTTGCCCCCCCCCCCTGCTGAGGCGCAGAGCTATGTCAGCCTGCTTTTTTCCAGCGCGGGGCCCCTTTATTCTGTAAGATGGGGGAGTTTTCGTGTTTTTAATGCTCAAACTGCATTTTAGCCAGAAGAGTTTTTCGAAAAGTCATTCGAGTCAGTTTTTTTTTAAACCCCGACCATCTGAGGTACCCGCCCACCTCAAATGCCCGTGTTTTGGGTTGGACACCAAAAAGTGCTGGGCAGCCTAATCAATAGTATGGGGCCTTTAGGTTGAAACCAGCTGGTGCACCACAGTATCTGCATTTATGGCACCCTTCTGTATCGCATTATTTATATGCAATTATAGTACCAGCAATCCACCCCCCCCCCCCCTCATGCATAGGAGGCTGGGAGTGGTTGTTTTATTGGTATTTTTGCATTTGTACAATCTCCCCATGCATTATACTGTTGCTTTTTTTCTGCATGCTGGTGTGAACAGGTATCAAGTTAATGTGCAGTTTTTTATCATCTAATTGTTCCCCTAGTGGTGGGGTGTGTGAGCTGCTGTTCAGCAATTAGCTGCACCCGTTTATTTTTCACAGGTAGCATATAGGCCAGAGATGCCTGCTACTGGGTTCAGTCTAGTCCAGCCATTGAGCTCGGAACGTGGCCCAAAAAATTGTCGTGTTTTTTCATTATATTGATAGCAAGAATTTGTTTTAGTCCAGGAATGAGCTTATGTTATGGGTTCATATTAAGGCTGTAGGCGGTTCTACAGCTTCAGGCTCACACTTCCGGCTCAGGCTGTGGGTGGTTCTACAGCTTCGGGCACACACTTCTTGTTCAGGCTGTGGGCGGCTCTACAGGTTTCAACTCCAACTTCCTGTTCAGTCTGTGGGTGGTCCTATAGTTTCAGGTTCCCACTTCCTGTTAAGGCTGTGGGCAGTTCTACAGCTTCAGGCTCACGCCTCTGTTAAGGCTGTGGGCGGTTCTTCAGCTTCAGGCTCACACTTCCCGCTCAGGCTGTGGGCTGTTCTACAGCTTCAGGCTCACACTTTTTGTTCAGGCTGTGGGCAGCTCTACAGGTTTCGGCTCCAACTTCCTGTTCAGGCTGTGAGTGGTCCTATAGTTTCAGGTTCCCACTTCCTGTTAAGGCTGTGGGCAGTTCTACAGCTTCAAACTCACCCTTACTGTTCAGGCTGTGGGTGGTTCTATAGCTTCAAGCTCTCACTTTCTGTTCAGGCTGTGGGTGGTTCTATAGCTTCAGGCTCCCACTTCCTGTTAAGGCTGTGGGCGGTTCTACAATTTCAGGCTCACGCCTCTGTTCAGGCTGTGGGTGGTTCTATAGCTTCAGGCTCCCACTTCCTGTTAAGGCTGTTGGCGGTTCTACAATTTCAGGATCAACCCTCTGTTCAGGCTGTAGGCCAGTCTACAGCTTCAGGCTCACACTTCTTGTTCAGACTGTGGGCAGCTCTACAGGTTTCAGCTCCAACTTCCTGTTCAGGCTGTGAGTGGTCCTATAGTTTCAGGTTCTCACTTCCTGTTAAGGCTGTGGGCAGTTCTACAGCTTCAGGCTCACACTTCCTGTTCAGGTTGTGGGTGGCTCTACAGGTTTCAGCTCCAACTTCCTGTTCAGGCTGTGGATGGTTCTATAGCTTCAGTCTCTCACCTCCTGTTCAGGCTGTGATTATCATTGACATTACTATTCCTAGTTATTCCGGTTACAGTGACTTGACTGTCGGAGATTTAAGAGTGTAGTACACAGGGCTGCAGAGCTCTAAAGGATGAAAGCTTGTCATTTAATTAGGAAAAAATAACTTTGTTGCTGGGATCTTCTCTCCCTGAAAACATGGAGGTCTGAACAGACATCAAGAGAGGAGAAATGTCAGCGTAGGTTCCCCTCTGTATCGCGGTCGCCTTGTCGTTGTAAATGGGCAATTACAGATTTGATCGAAAATGTGCAAGAACCTCAAGTTTTCATGTAAAGTAACAGAAATGATTCTTGAAACAGTCCCTTTGACTGTTTTTGGTGCTTTTAGAGCTGCTGATACTGTGTTGTGCTTGTGTTGCTTTTTGTCCCTCCGATCGATGCAGGCGGATGGTGCTCAGTAATAAGAAAGTAGCAAATGTAAATCCAAGTCCTTAGAAGAATTTTTTACGGCACGCACCCATTTTCTTCTGCAAAATCCTTTTAATTTATTTTAATACCAAGATAAAAAATATATAAATCTTTATTCATGATTACTTATAAAATTCAAAAAGCAAAAATACAAAAAACAAAGAAAAAACATAATTAGACAAACACCAGGACGACAAAAACGAACTAAAAACGGGACGACAGCAAGCAGAGTCAATTGTAAATGTTGTCATATAAGTACTAAACATTATTGCATAAACACCTATAAACTAGGATTTTAAAGAACATTATGACAATATAGAGACAAAAAAATATATATAATATAACAGTCAATTACCCATAGTAGGGGACTCAAATAGCTTGCTTGCACCCGCACCCCGACGCGTTTCGCCACCGCTTCTTCAGGGTGTGTGGGCTAAAATCCTTTTAATGTACAAAATCAACCAGGGAACCGGCACAAGTCACAAACACAGCCAACAGCCGTTTCGCGTCCTCCGACGCTTTCTCAAGGCATGACGGGGAATAGGACGTAAGCGCGATATTTAACTCCACCGTGATGTTGCTTAGAAGTAGCCAATTACACAATACCCGATACAATAAACATATAACAATAAACATATAGCAATAAACATATAGCAATAAACATATAACAATAAACATATAGCAATAAACATATAGCAATAAACATATAGCAATAAACATATAGCAATAAACATATAACAATAAACATATAGCAATAAACATATATCTTTCTAAAACCACCTAGACTAATACATACTGTAAACTCACTATAAAAATGAAGACAGGTCATTCCTATCATTCAATCCTAGAGGTCCGAGTGCTTCCGTATCCAAGACCCAGACTCTAACTGCAATAGTTTCCTTTCTCTATCACTTAGATTCCTATCAAGGGTTGCACGTTCTATCCCTGCAAACTGAATTTCTGACATATCACTAGCATGTACTTCCTGCATATGGGAGACAAACCTTGGAGCCCCCTTACCCGTTTTTATTGAATAAACATGCCCTCAAATTATTTTAAATAACAGTCGGATAGTTTTTCCAATGTAGAAACCGCACTCACACCATATCGCATATAGTACAAAATCAGTGCGACAAGTAATAGAATCCTTTATCCTACATCCAATTCGACCGAGCTGTATATATTTACAAAACGAACAGTTACCACATTTGTGATTTCCAATTGGGACTAAATCTTTTAACCGATTTTTCCTCGCTTTTCCATAATTGCTATGAACCAATTCATCCCGAATATTTTTACAGCGTTCTCTTTCTCAAATCCTCATCAATCTCTACAAGATTGTATCACCCCTAAAGGACCACAAAAGTGAGGACACCCCTAAAGGACCACAAAAGTGAGGACACCCCTAAGTGATACAATGTAAAGTAGTCAGTGCCCGGCTTGTATCACAGGGAAGAACTCACAGCATCAATGTCTATGGGGACAAAAGTGAGGACACCCCTAAGAGACTGCAAAAGTGAGGACACCCCTAAGTGATACAATGTAAAGTAGTCAGTGCCCGGCTTGTATCACAGGGAAGAACTCACAGCATCAATGTCTATGGGGACAAATAGTGAGGACACCCCTAAGAGACCGCAAAAGTGAGGACACCCCTAAGTGATACAATTAAAAGTAGTCAGTGCCCGGCTTGTATCACAGGGAAGAACTCACAGCATCAATGTCTATGGGGCTCAAAAGTGAGGACACCCTAAGAGACCGCAAAAAGTGAGGGGACACCCATAAGTGATACAAATGTAAAGTAGTCAGTGCCCAGCTTGTATCACAGGAAAGAACTCACAGCATCAATGTCTATGGGACAAATGTGAGGACACTCCTAAGAGACTGCAAAAGTGAGGACACCCCTAAGTGATACAATGTAAAGTAGTCAGTGCCCGGCTTGTATCACAGGGAAGAACTCACAGCATCAATGTCTATGGGGACAAAAGTGAGGACACCCCTAAGAGACTGCAAAAGTGAGGACACCCCTAAGTGATACAATGTAAAGTAGTCAGTGCCCGGCTTGTATCACAGGAAGAACTCACAGCATCAATGTCTAGGGGAGCAAAAGTGAGGAAACCCCTAAGGGACCGCAAAAGTGAGGACACCCCTAAGTGATACAATGTAAAGTAGTCTGTGCCCCGGCTTGTATCACAGGGAAGAACTCACAGCATCAATGTCTATGGGGACAAAAGTGAGGACACCCTAAGGAGACCGCAAAAGTGAGGACACCCCTAAGTGATTCAATGTAAAGTAGTCAGTGCCAGTCTTGTATCACAGGGAAGAACTCACAGCATCAATGTCTATGGGAAAAAGTGAGGACACCCCTAAGAGACCGCAAAAGTGAGGACACCCCTAAGTGATACAATGTAAAGTAGTCAGTGCCCGGCTTGTATCACAGGGAAGAACTCACAGCATCAATGTCTATGGGGACAAAAGTGAGGACACCCCTAAGAGACCGCAAAAGTGAGGACACCCCTAAGTGATACAATGTAAAGTAGTCAGTGCCCGGCTTGTCAGGGAAGAACTCACAGCATCAATGTCTATGGGGACAAAAGTGAGGGACACCCTAAGTGACAGCAAAAGTGAGGACACCCCTAAGTGATACAATTTTAAAGTAGTCAGTGCCCGGCTTGTATCACAGGGAAGAACTCACAGCATCAATGTCTATGGGGACAAAAGTGAGGACACCCCTAAGAGACTGCAAAAGTGAGGACACCCCTAAGTGATACAACATAAAGTAGTCAGTGCCCGGCTTGAATCACATGGAAGAACTCACAGCATCAACGTCTATGGGGACAAAAGTGAGGACACCCCTAAGTGAGGACAAAAGTGAGGACACCCCTAAGTGATACAACATAAAGTAGTCAGTGCCCGGCTTGTATCACAGGGAAGAACTCACAGCATCAACGTTTATGGGGACAAAAGTGAGGACACCCCTAAGTGATACAATGTAAAGTAGTCAGTACATGGCTTGTATCAGTGTAAATTTGGTGTCCTCAAAATAACTGAACACAGGTATCAATGTCGAAACTGCTGACAACAAAAGTGAGGACATCCCTAAGTGACAACAAAATTGTCTGGCAACAAAAGTGAGTGCTTGAAGCTACAGAAGCACCCACAGCCTGAACAGTAAGTGTGAGTTTGAAGCTGTAGAACTGTCCACCGCCTTAACAGGTAGTTGTAACTTGAAACTATAGAACCACCCACAGCCTGAACAGGAAGTGGCAGCCGAAACCTGTAGAGCTGCCTACAGCCTGAACAGGAAGTGTGAGCTTGAAGCTATAGAACCGCCCAGAGCCTTAACAGGAAGTGGGATCATGAAACTATAGAACCACCCACAGCCTGAACAGGAAGTCGATGTAGCAAAAGGGGTGTGATGGTGGGGGATCTTCTCAGTATGGCACACTTGCCAATCCTTACAGACCACTGGGTGCCGTACATTCATGGCAACAGAGTTGTCTGTTCTGTACAGAACAGGATCCCGCTGCAGCAGCTCCAATTGCAGCCATTTAGTCCCCCAGATGCTGCGGCCAGTCTATGGCATCTAGGTGGTTGACTGAGGGCGGGGGGCAAAATAAGTGTCCCTTCCCTTATTGAGCAAAACACATAAGAACCATAAAGCGAGCTCCCGGGGTTTCCCACCAGCTCTCCTCTGATTTTCTCACAATGGCAGCAGATCCGTGCGGACACCTGTATCTGCCGGGCTCGGCCGCTCCACACACTCTCTGCACCTTCCCATTGTATTTCCTCGCTTTACTTTATTATAAGTTTTTGCTTTTGTGTCATTTTGTAACAAATCAATAAACATTTCCTGTGCTCTTTTCTGAAGATAAATCCAGGGGAACGTCGTTACACTTCTGTCATTTGGAGAGTACAATAACAATGCAATTAGTGTCATTTACTAATTAAACCCACATGGCATTTCATCTGCCGGCTGCATTTATTATACAGGATCTCGCATGCACAAATTAATGAGAAAATGAAGCCCCTGCCTGACATTAATATATAGGAGATGTGAGGCTTCGCCTTCCAGAAATACAACAATTGGGAACATAAAACGTCCACAGCGCTCCCCTCGCCCCCTGCAGCAGCCGCCCTATCTATACCGGGGTCGGGGCACCGAGCAATGTACAGAAATTGTATCAGGTCAATGGAAGATACTTAGAGGCCGATATCAGAAAGGATTCAGCTTTGTTACATTTCAGAGAGGTTCACACGTTGCGGTTTTGCTGCAATTTACAACTGTAGGCAATTAAAATATGCAAATGTGATTTACTGACCTTCTGTGACAATATCCAGTCATTATGTAGTATTATTCTACTGATTGATACATTCACTTGTCAACCTCATATTGTTATATATACAGTAGCTCACAAGTCAGTACACCCCTCACATTATATACAGTAGCTCACAAGTCAGTACACCCCTCACATTATATAAAGTAGCTCAGAAAAGTGAGTGCACCCCTCACATTATATACAGTAGCTCACAAAAGTCAGTGCACCCCTCACATTATATACAGTAGCTCACAAGTCAGTACACCCCTCACATTATATAAATTTATCACAAGTCAGTACACCCCCTCACATTAAAATAAAGTAGCTCAAAAAGTGAGTGCACCCCCACATTATATACAGTAGCTCAAAAAAAGTCAGGAACCCCTCACATTATTACAGTAGCTCACAAGCATACACCCCTAATTTATAAAAGTAGCTCACAGTCGTACCCCCCTCACTTTATTAAAGTAGTAGAAAAGTGAGTCCCACCCCTCACTTATATACAGTAGCTCACAAAAGTCAGTGCCTCCCACATTAATACAGTAGCTCACAAAAGTCATACACCCCCTCACTTTATATACACATCTTCCAAAAGTAAGGACCCCCCTACATTATATATAGCATCCCCCAAAGTAGGACCCCCCCCAATTAAACAGCATCCCCCAGAATCGGAACCCCCCTACTTTAAAAATAGTCAAAAAGTCATGCACTCCTCACTTATAACAGTAGTCCGAAATCGTACACCCTCACTTTAAATTACATACTCCCAGAAGTCGGGCACCCCCTCAAAATTATATATATACTCAAAAAAGTCAGTACCCCCTCATTTTTATATACAATATCTCACAAGTCAGTACACCCCTCACTTTATACATAGCTCACAAGTCATACACCCTCACTTTAATACATACTCCAAGTCAGACCCCCCACATTAAAACAGTAGCTCACAACTCGTAAAACCCCTCACATTAATACAGTAGCTCAAAATCAGAAACCCCCCTCACATTTATACAGAGCTCACAAGTCAGTAAAAACCCCCATTTTATATACAGAGCTCACAAGTCAGTACCCCCCTCACTTAATACATACTCACAATCATTTAAAACCCCTCGCATTTATACAGTAGCTCACAATAGTACAAACCCCTCGCATTATTAAAAGCTCAAAAAGTGAGTGCCCCCTACATTATATACATACTCCAAAATCAATACCCCCTCAAATTAATACAGTACTCACAAAAGTCGTGCATCCTAATTATATCAGTATCTCCCAGAAGTCATGCACTCCCACATTAAAAAATAAGCCACAAAAGCAGTACACCCCCTACATTATATACAATATCCAAAAAAGTCTTGCCCCCTCACATTAATAATCTCACGAAAGTCAGTACACCCCTCACATTTAACATACTCAAAAAAATAAGTGCACCCCTCACATTTAAAAACAGTACTAAAAAACAGCACCCCCACATTTTTATATAGCTCACACAACCCATACACCCCTCACATTTATCAATATCTCACAAAATCAGTCACCCCTCATTTTTATATACATACTTCACAAAGAAAGGGTGCCCCCCTTAAATTATATACCCGGCTCAAAAAAGGCAAACCCTTCACTTTATTTTCAGTAGCTCCAAAGAAAAGTGCCCCCTCACATTTTATACAGTAGCTCACAAAATCAGTAAAAACCCTCACTTAAAAACAGTACTCACAAAAGTCATACACCCCTAAAATTATATAAGTATTCCAAAAGTCAGTGAAACCCCTCACATTAAACATAGCTCACAAAATCGTACCCCCCTTACTTATAACAGTACTCAAAAAAAGTCAGTGCACCCCTAAATTTTAATATATGAGCTCACAAAACTCAGTACACCCCCCTTATATACAATATTCAAAAAAGCAGTACACCCTTTCAAAATATATACAGTATCTTAAAAGTAAGTGCCCCCTCACATTTTTTAAAAATAATTTATTATCCCTTTTCATTGGACAAACGAGATCTTACTTTTATGCAATGTAAAAAGTCAGGCACAATTTGTAAAAGTGGTTTTTTTTCGTGCCCCCCTCAAAAAAGGGCTTGTCTCCACACTCAAAAAAACTCTTTCAAAAGTCGAAATTTTTGTCCAAATGCCCGACCGCTTTTAATTATCTGTTTTGCACAAAACGCACCCGGGTCTCGATTTTTTACTGTCGCCTCGTAAAAAAAAATTGTATAAAACCGCAGAAAAAAACTCAAAACACGGCGCATTATAAAAATGTTCCTAAATCCCCCGACACCAGAAATGAGCAGAAAAAAAGGAAAATGTGTAACAACGGGTAGTTTTTTTAAAAAGTCTAGGGGCTGCCGAATGGTCTAATTTCAAAAATTTTAGAAATCCAAAAACCACAGAAAATATGATTGTTTGTCTATGCCGTGGAGACATAGCCTAACTCAACACAGCCATCAACGTCTAAACCGCGGGCAAAAAAGTGAGTACACCCCTAAGGGAAAATGGACTAATTGTGCCCAATTTGCCATATTTCCCAAAATAAAAACTTTTTGGGGCAAAATTTTATCCTTGTCAATCAGGGGTGTACTCACTTTTGTCCCTTGGGCGTGCCCTCACTTTTGTCCCCCATAGACATTGAGCTGTGAGTTCTTCCCCCTGGATACAAGCTGGGCACTGCTACTTTAAAAATTTGTATCACTTAGGGGTGTCCCCACTTTTTGGTCTTTAGGGGTTTGTCCTACTTTTGTCCCCATAAAATTTGATGCTGTGAGTTCTTCCCTGTGATACAAGCCGGCACGATACTTCACATTGTATCTTTTAGGGGGTTTTCCTCATTTTTGTGGTCCTTAGGGGTGTCCTCACTTTGTGTCCTTAGGGTGCCCCTCACTTTTGGGGGTCCCTTAGGGTGTCCTCACTTCTGCAGTCCTTAGGGGTGTCCTACTTTGGGGTCTCTTAGGGGTGTCCTCACTTTTGTCCCCATAGACATTGATGCTGTGACTACTTTACATTGTATCGGGGTCAGATCCTCAGTGTTTTCCCAGGAGATGATACAATCTTTACAGGAATGATAAAATATTTGTATTGAAATAAAAATAAATACAAATCTTCTTGTGTTTTTAATGAACCCAAATGGAATCTTTGCTCCAGGTTTGAGTTTGTTATGGAACCAGCTCGTTCTGTATCGGACTCTTCCAGTGAGAAGCGCGCCCGTCCTCACCTCTCTGCATCTCTCTGATTCCTTCTGTCGCTTCAGTTCTTCACCATCTCTGTGGTTTATACTTTATATTTGTAACTTTTGTTCACTTTGACTTTCTTAAGTCTGTGGTTGGGCAGATTGGCTTAATGACACCTCTCGGTCCCTGTAGCCCCAGTCACAACCCCCACCCTCACCCCCCACCCCCACCCCCCCAGCCGCACCTCGCATTGCCCCTGATACATATTTGCCAACAGCAGAGAGGTGAACATTGGAAGGTAGGTCATTTGTGCCGTCATTTTGGAGACTGTAGAGTTTTAATCTTATTCTGGATGATAAACTGAGAACTGGGGAGGCCCCTGCATGAGACATGATCACAGGTGAGGTCCCTGCATGAGACCTTTTCACAGGTGAGGCCCCTGCATGAGACATGATCACAGGTGAGGTCCCTGCATGAGACATGATCACAGGTGAGGTCCCTGCATGAGACCTTTTTCACGGGTGACCCCTGCGAGACATGATCACGGTGAGGTCCCTGCATGAGAAAGATCACAGGTGAGGTCCCTCTGAAACATGATCAAAAAGGTGAGGTCCCGCATGAGCATGTTTACGGGTGGGCCCCCTCTGCAGGCATGACCGGGTGGGGGCCTTTTGCATGAAAAGAAACAGGGGGCCCCCGCATAACGATCACGGTAGGTCCCTGCATGAGACCTTTTAAACGGGTGAGGCCCCGAATGAGACAGATCACAGTGATCCCTGCATGAGACATGATCCGGGGCCCTGCATAGACAGATAAAGGGTGAGGCCTCTGCATGAGACATGATCACAGGTGAGGCCCCCTCATGAACATGATCACAGGTGAGGCCCCTGAGAACTATCACAGGTGGGCCTCTGCATGAGACATGATCACGGGTGGGCCTCTCAGAGACATGATCACGGGGAGGCCCCTGCATGAGACATGATCACAGGTGAGGCCTCTGCTGAGACATATCACGGGTGAGGCCTCTGCAGAGCCCTTTTCCATGTGAGGCCCCGATGAGAAGATCCAAAGGGTGAGGCCTCGCTGAGACTGTCACTGAGATCCCGCAAGGAATGATCACAGTGAGGTTCCTGCATGAGCGAAACAGGTGGGGCTCTGCATGAGACATATCACGGGGAATCCCTGCATGAAAGATCAAGGGTTGAGGCCTCTGCATGAGCCCTTTTACATGTGGGGACCCCTGCATAGACATGATCAAGGTAGGCCTTGCATGAGACATGATCACAGGTGAGATCCCGGCATAGACATAAACAGGTGAGGCCTCTGCTGAGACTGATCACGGTGAGGCCTCTGCATGAGAATGATCACGGGTGAGACCCCGCATGAAATATCACATGGGCCTTGCATGAGACATGAACAGGGGAGACCCTGCATGAGACATGATCACGGGGAGGCCCCTGCAGAGACATGATCAAGTGAACCCTGCATGAGACATGATCACAGGTAGGCCTGAAATGAGACAGATCACAAGTGGGGCTCTCATGAGCATGATCACGTGAATCCCTGCTGAGACATGATCACAGGTGAGGCCTCTGCTGAGACTGATCACAGGTGAGATCCCTGAATGAAAAAATGATCAAGGTGAGGCCCCGAGAGACATGATCACAGGTGAATCCCTGCATGAACATACAAGGTGAGGCCCCTCAGAGACATGATCACAGGTGTGGCCTCTGCATGAGACATGATCACAGGTGAGTCCCCTGCATGAGACCTGCACACAGGTGAGCCCCCTGCATGAGACATGATCACAGGTGAGGCCTCTGCATGAGACATGATCACAGGTGAGATCCCTGCATGAGACATGATCACAGGTGAGGCCCCTGCATGAGACATGATCACAGGTGAGGCCCCTGCATGAGACATGATCACAGGTGAGGCCCCTGCATGAGACATGATCACAGGTGAGGCCTCTGTCACTATATTACACCGAACCCGTTCTATTGTTGTGATTGCCAACCCAACCCTTCTGTTTCTTCTGGCGCCGTCGCTGGAGATGTGAATCTACTCAGAATTCTCGTTCTCCGTGTAACCAGGCTTCTCGCTCTGTTTTTTACTCTCCCCCTTATGTGCGGCTGATTTTCTCATTTATCTGCCACTGAGGGACGGATCAATACTGTTCAGTTGCAAACCTGTGTTTATAAAAGGTTTACAAAGCCACATGTCCTATTTTAATGCCGACTTCTGCTCGTTGAATAAAAAAGTAGCCTCTTTGGTGCAGTCAATGTGGATTTCATATTGATCCTCCGAGGTGCAAGTAGCATGCACCCAACTAACGTGCGCTCCTAAAAATAGGACGGCTCATTAAAATTGATCAGCGCGCTGTAAGAGGCTTCTATGGTTTTCCTTAAATGTATATTTAGCTTGGATTTACAAGGTTGGAGAAGCCTCCTCTTACTCTATTTTGCTTTCAAATACATTTTGGGCTGAAAATGTTACATCTTAAGCAAATATAGAAAAAAAGCAACAACATTTCTTAAATGCTTAAAGGGCTGTTCCCACCATAGAATGTAATGGTAGATAGCACTAGCAGGGCTGGGACAATGGTTAGGCGAAGGTAGGCGACCGCCTAGGGAACCACTTCCTCCCAAGTAGGAAGGGGAGCAACGAGGCATGGAGGGGGCGGAATTTAAAGGGTATCTGTTGCCAATTTTTTTTTTCTACTTATTTTTTTACTGATTGTAGATTTCTCTATTCAGTCTTCTATATATGATTGTGGGGAAGACATTCCTGCTTGCACTGCTTTAACAGCAGTCAGAGAGATACTTTTCAGCAGCTTCATGCACATAGGATTCTTAAGAAAAGTTTTTTGTCCATAGACTTGTATAGGAGAGTTTTCACGTGAAGGGAGGGAGAGGGGGGAGCTGTGACATCTCCTCCTGTGACTGATGGATTTCTGTGTTATCTATTCACACTGGTGTCTCCTTTCAGCTTGACCCTCTTTGTGCTGATAAATGACAGACAGAAAACCCTTTCCGGGAAAAAAAAGACCCCTAAGGGGCCCCAAAAAAAAAGGGGGGTTTAAATTATGGGCTTAAAGGTTTTTTTTTTGATATTTAGCGGTTTTTCGGGGGGAAACCCCCTTTTCCTTTTTTTCCCAAATTTTTTTGGGCAAAAGGAAATTTTAACAAATAAAAAAAAAAAACTTTTTTTGCTTGGGGGTTCCCCAAAAATGTAGGGGAACCCTTTAAGGGGAAAATTACGGGGGGGACCCCGGGGGAAAACCCCCTCCCAAGGGGGGGGCAAACTGGGGGGATTTAAAGGGGGCCTTTTTTTTTATTTTTTTTTAGATTGTAATTTTTTGGAAAACCGTTTAAAAAAAGGGGGAAACCCCCTTTTGCATGTTTAAAATAGAAAAAAAAAGGGTTCAAATAATTTAAAATTTTTTTAAAAAAATTTAAAATTTTTCAGGGGAAAGGGGGGGGGGAAAATGGAATTTTTTTTTTTTTTTTTTAATGGTTTTTTTTTTTTTTTTTAAAAAATTTTTTTTTTTTTTTTTTTTTTTTTTTTTTTTTTTTGGGTTTTAAAAAAAAAGGTTTAATTATTAAAAAAAAAAAAAAAAAATTTCCCAAAAAAAATTTTTTAACAAAAAATGAAAAAACCTTTTTTTGAAACCCCTTTCCCTGGGGGCCCTGCATACCCCTTATTCCTGGCCGTTTTTGTTAGGCTAAAACCCCCTAAGTTTTACAAGTTAGAGTGTGCCCTTCACTATGGCCGCACTTATCTTGGGAACGGGCCCTTGAAAGTGTCAACCCAGAATGGAGAGCCAATCACACTTCCCGTTTGCTGATATAGATGCCGTCCCCTACGACTTTGATGACCTATCCCATTGAGAGATACCACCAAAGGGTGGTGCTGATACAGGGAGTTGGACAGAATTCAGGTGTCTTGATCCTCAGGTCCGCCTCTTGATATAACACAGAGTTATTGATATTGTGTAACACTTAAAGGGGTTGTCTCACTACATTGATTCCCCCTGTTTTCTTGGGTTTTTCTCTGAATTCGGGGGTGTTTAAATGGGTTCCACTAACTGCAGTGTTTAGTGCTAGGGCACCCCTCGTCTTGTAGCCTTTTTTTAGCAAAAACCGTGTGACGCCATCGGAGAGATCACACAGTCTGTAGTATTGACCGTGCGCAGCCTATCAGGAGAGTCAACAGGCCTTTTAGTATAGTGACCAGGCTGGCAGCCTATCAGGGAGATCAAAAAGGTCTGTAGTTTTAAGGACCATGCTGGAGCCTATCGAAGATAAAAGGGCTGTAGTAAGTGACCCCCTGCTGGGAGCCCATAGGATAATAGAACAGGTTGTGCTATAGTTCCGTGCTGGCAGCCTATAAGGAAGATAAACGGTCTTTCTTATACCATTGGGGAGCTATAAGGGGGAAAAAGGGCTGTATAAGTGGGCCCGAGAAGCTGATGCAGCCTAAAAGGGATATTTGGATAGGGGGAACTGTAATGGAACATATTGCCAAGTGACTTGTTTTTGCAAGATCTTTAACATAGAAATCCTTGTAAAGAGACAACCCCTTTAAAGAAATGTTTGAAACAATGTACTCCAATTTTCTGGCATGAAAACAACTGAAGGTGACACTTGTGCAAGAATTAACAACTTTTGAGTTATTCCGCCAACTCAGCAATTTTTGGAAAAATGGGCAGAGCTTTGCAAAAAAGGGTGTGGTCTGACTGCAAATTTATTAAGGTTTGCATCAAACAAAGGTGCAAATAAAGCGAGAAATCTTCCCCAGGTCGCAGGTGGTGCATATATTGTAAGCCAGATAAATGGATCCTCAAGTCTACACCAAATTTATGTAACCTTGATAAATTTGGGGCATTTTACTCCAAGGCACCTCTTATTGACGGACGTATTCCTTTTGCCAGTCTTAATGCATTTCCCCCTCAGTGTAACGTTGGCCCAGTCTTACCATGCACCACATGCATCAAACTTCTGATCAGTCTGGTTCAGGTTTACACTGTGCGCCCTAAGGCTACACCTTCTATTGCTTGGTTTACGCTATGGCAAGAATTGCAGCCAAAGTTGTCACATGCCCGTGCACACTGACCACGCCCTTTCCATGAGGCTCCCCCATGTTTCCATGTCCAGACAAGGTGCAGAAGTGGAGTAAAGCATCGGTGTCAGTGTTTCAGTGCAGCTTGCACCAAACTTTAACCGCAATTGTCCTCCTAAATGTGCCCTATACATCCGCATTGCCTGCAGGCTCCCTGTATTCATCACCTACTCGTAATGTTCAAGCAACTGACTTTTCTGCATTTTTTCTAGGGTTGCCTGAGCCGAAACTTGAAGAGGTGTTCCGTGGACTTATAACAGATCAAGGATTTTATACGTCCAAGGACTTCTTACCTCTGGTGGCCAAAGCAAGCAAACCAGGTGAGCACGGTGCACAGCAGGATAGTCTCCGGTCCCTGGCAGACATTGAGACCTGTCCCTTCCTCATTAACCTTGCCCCCATGTGCAGACAGAGAGGGCAGACTCCCCGGCCATAAGGTCTTCCCAAACCACCGTCTCTTCTGGGAATCCACATTTACCAAGTGGCTTCATCATTTATTTCATCGATGAGAGTTTGTTTTTGGGGGGAAGCCATATTGATTATTACATCAAAAAACTTGCCTTTTACTACCCAAAAAGGGGGAAAACCACTCCTCATCAGGGGAGCCCATGGTGTGGAGTGGTGGAGACTTATACACCAATAGTTGCTCCTCTGAAATGTAAATGTATTCTAAAAGGCCCATGAGTGAAGACTCTGCAGCTCCACCTGATGTAGATATCCTTTCTTAGCAACCTCTCTATATCCCACGGACCTTCAAACATAACAATGCACTGTGATTCTATTCAAAAAGATTAGAATGCTTTATTATGGACTGACATGATTTTTTAAAGGTAAGCGTGATCAACAGAAAGGTAGCAAATTACAATCCAATCAAAAGACAAAGAAATAAGCATAAGAATAGGTTACAATCCAATCAGGTGTCTTAATTAAGATCCCATTTAATTATTAAAATTTCATGACACCTCCCATCTACCAAACAATAAAGATGAATACTCTGACTCGCCTTAGTTACACTAATCTATAAACTTAACAACCAGCAGCTATACCGTGTTATTCAAATGCCACAGTCAGACAAATGCCTCTTAGACCAAATATTATGAGTGAGCGACAGAACATGTCCTTGTATCCTAGTCAAAATTCATACAGAATATTACACAAAGATTAAGTTTGAAGAGACAGATGGGAAGCCATAAATTAAAATGATTGTCAAACTATCAAACTTATATTCAATTCTGTTTCACACCTACTGGTTGCAGCATTCCTCAATTCACATACGACTTAATGGTAATGTGAATGGGATTAGAGCCAACCATATACTCATCTGCAGACAGCTGTTTTATCAGTGCCGAGTAGAAGACCATGCTGTTTCACAGAGACAAAAACCGTTTCAGATTCATGCTTCCTGTCTCTTCCTGGTCAGATTGTGAGTGGTTCTATAGTGATTAGCATATCAACTCCATATACTCAGCTCTTCTAATTGCACTGATATATATGTAAGAACAGGAGATCTTATCTATAACGCAGAGGTCAACAGGGCTCAAAGTAAACAAGTAATTTGTCGCCTTTGTTTGTTAGAGATAACACACTCTGTTCTCAAGGCATCATGTGTGCCGACCTGTGGTTAACTCACCCCCTGCTCCCAGATAAGACAAGGAGCAGAGAGTGAGAAGGGGAGAGCAGGACAGTAACCAGAGAAACCTGTGTGCACTCAGAGCAGACAAGATCTCACTTATCTCCTCAAAAAAGCAAAATAAACAAATCAATATATTTAGAAAAAGTCTTCATTTACCGTCCTCTATGTGTTGATAACTCATCGTTGTAGTGAGAGGACCCCTTTAAGCTTGAAAGGGCTAATGTTTCTCATTAAGAAGAGCAAACTTAACACAATATCAGCCACTTCTCAAGCACTAAAAACAGTCAAAGGGAACATAGGAATTTTTTTGAAAAGCCTTCCTGCTACTTTCGAATACATGAACATTTTGAGTTTCTTAATGTACATTTTTGATCAAAACTGTAAAAGCCCACCTACCGCAGCAAGGTGACCTTAATTCAGATGGGAACCTATGCTGTATGTTACCTCTCTTGGTGTCTGTTCAGACCTCCACATTTCAGGGAGAGAAGAATCCAGCTATAACCTGGGTGGAGTGCAAAAACCAAGATGGGGGCGAACCACCTCCCCATGTATACAGTCCAAAAATAAAATCTGGTCAGCACATCCATTTTGGAAAATGAGTCTATAGGAGCACGCTGGGGGGCAGCCAAAAGCAAAGCAAACACAACACAATATCAGCAGCTCTACAAGCACTAAAAACAGTCAAAGGGAACATGCTGCTGATATGGTGCTGTGTTTGCATTGCTTTCGGCTGCCCCCCAGCGTGCACCTATAGACTTATTTTCCAAAATGGATGTGCTGACCATATTTTGTTTTTGGACCTCATTAAGAAGAGGCACAGTGGAGGGGTGTGTTGGAGACTTATATACCATGGTTGATCCACTAAAAGTGAAATATAGCTAAAAGCCTCATGGGACATGATCTAGGACTCTGCAGCATCACCTACTGGATGCAGCATTCCTTAATTCACATCTGACTCACGGATCCTTGTAATGTGACTAGGGGTAATGCTATGCCAGTTATTCATCTGCAGACAGCTGTTCCGGGGTGTTTGCCCCTCGTCATCTATTACAATGACTAGCAATCCATTTGCTAATGTACAGAGCACAGAAGCCACAGAATATAGGGAGATATTATAGAAAGCCCCTGAGGACAGAAAACTTCTGTCCTCACGTTGGAGGTTCTTCTTAATAATTAATTGAGTTTGGTACATGGAAGATTTAAAGCTGTAGGATCTGTCCACTTTCCAATGATATCTGGAAGTTGGCTCTCATGGTTTGGGAGCAATGAACAACGTATCCAAACACACAGCCAGAACAGGTTCATGATAGCCAAAATGTTCTAGATAGTCTACAGGATTCCCTTAGTGGTGTTCATAGGGCAGGCTCCCTAGGATAGGCCATCAATGTGTTAGAGTTCATCTTTCATTGCTCCCTCTAATGGGGCAAAAAAATGAGGCTTTGGTCACCACCAAGCACGACTGACCACACAGCCCCTTGTTGATTGCTGGGTCCGGTCCCATTGATCACTAATAGTAGCTGACCGAGCACTCAACAAGGGGCCGCGTGGTCAGTCGTGCTTGGTGGTGACCAAAGCCCCATTTTGTGCCCCACTGGCAGGAGCAAATGAAAGATGAACACTAACTCTTAGATGGCGCCCACATGACAAAGGACAAAATACTTGATGGTTTCTGAATCCTTGACCCATGAGTATTTGACCAATATGTTTTACGTTTTTCAGATTGGCCCATTTTTCAAATTGGGTTTCCCTCATTTTTGGGGTAGGCAGTGCATCACTGAGCAGTATTCAGCTCTTGTATGTGGATCCTCACCAAAAAATGTGCACCAAGCTTTCTGGTCATTTTTCATCCCATTGACTTCAGTTGTAAATTTTCCAAAAGAATGAACAGCGTTTCTGAAATCCGACCTCAGAAAATCCGAGTTGTGTGGACTTCAATTTGGATTTTCTATTGTGGTCTAATGGAAAAAAAAATCCGAATCCGACCGACTGGAAATGCTTGTTGTGTAGACGAACCCTTAAACTGAGAGATCCAATAAGATGACCACTCGTTTTCTGGAATCCACCACACCCCAAATATTTTGCTCCATTGGAGGAAACAAGTGAATGATGAACCCTTACGCTAGGAGACAAAAAAAATGCAACTCTTGCCTGGGGGGACCACAGTGACCCCAGATGAACCCTTTTCCCCGAAGACCAAAAACATTGCCCACTTTTTTCCCTGGCATGGACCACTATCCCCCAAAATAACCCCTTAACCAGAGACCAAAAATGGCCACTCTTGTCCTGGTATGGACCACAGTGACCCAAGATGAACCCTTACACCGAGAACCCAAAAAATTTGGCCACTCTTTCCGGGTTTCCCATGACCAAATAATTACCCAAAAAAAAAAATGGACCCTTCCCAAACCCCGGGAAAAAAAAACCCAATAAAAAGGCCCTTTTCCTGGTTGGACCACAGTGCCCCCCAGAAAACCCTTACACAAGACCCCCAAAAAAAATTTTTGGGGATGGCCACTCCCCAAATTTCCAAGGACCAAAAGATCCCCCTTTTTGGGGGGAAAAAAGGAAAGAAACCCTTAACCGAGAGGACCAAAAAAAGGCCCACTCTTGCCTGGTATACCACAGTGACCCAAGATGAACCCCTTAACCAAGAACCCAAATAAATGGCCCTCTTTCCGGGAAATTACCACATACCCAAGATAACCCTTACACCAGAGCCCCAAAAAAAACCCACTTTTTTCCCTGATGACCACTAAACCCGAAAACCCTTACACCAGAGCCCCAAATTAAGATGGCCACCTTGCCTGAATAACCCAGTGACCCAGATAACCTTACCCAAAGAGACCAATAAAAGGCCACTTTTTCCCCGGTATGACCACATGACCCAAGAGAACCTTTAACCAAGACCCATAAGATGGCCCCTCTTCCTTATACCCTGGCCCAAGAGAAACAAAAAATAAAGGCACCCCAATAACATGAAAAGATAAAACCCTTCACCAAGCCCCAAAAATTCATCTTTTTTGATGACCCGGGCCCAAAGGGAAAAAAAAGTCCCTTTTCCTGAAAATTTCCCCCAGTACCCAATCCCCTTTAGGGGAACCTAACCAAACCTTTTTAATAAAAAAAAACCCCAATAGCCACGGCCCTTTTGTCTGCGGATAAAATTTCCCCAATTCCCCTTCCCGGACATAACATATCCCTGGAGGAAAACAAAAACCAATCCTTGGAAAAATTTGGGGGAACCCCTCCCTAATATTTACCCGGACGGGTTTTTTTTTTTTTTTTTTTTTTTTTTTTTTTTTTTTTTTTTTTTTTTTTTTTTTTTTTTTTTTTTTTGTAGTAAGCACCGCTGACATTTGATAGATCCCGTTAAGCTGCAATAAAAAAAAAGCCCAAAATTTTTATATTAACATTCGCATTAGCACAGCAGGATCCTGCAAAGTTATTGGTTAAAAGGAAGCCAGATGACCCCCCGGGCTGTGGGAAAAAGGGACAATAGCTCATAAAAATTTAGGGGGCCGCGGACCAAGGGGAGACGTCTCTGCCAAGGAGGCTCCCAAAACTTCCCGGCTCCATTTATCTAGTTAGTTCAATTTTTTTTTAGAATTTTATTTGTTACCCAATAAGACCCTGTCCCCTTCAGATGCTGGAGAGCAGCGAGCGCGGCGGGCGCTGTATGGAGATGAATACCTGGCATGGTGTTGCAGCATTTCATTACTTAACATATGTGTTTCATTATGTAGTGAATGTGATTTAGCTTTGCACACACCAAAGATAAATTATGCTCCTCGCGGCAGCTAATAATAACCAGGCGGGGAGAGTTATGCTATATCTTCGAAAGATTAAGCACTGCATCACTTGTGATTGCTACATTGCTAGAAGGCTTCATTATGTTTTGCTTTCTGTGAAAAGATATATAAGAAAATTCGTCTGAGTGATAACGCGTCTCACCTAGGATTTCAGCTGCAGATTTTATAGTTTATGATCTTGCAAAGAAAGTAGAGAGAAGAGTCAATGTACATGACTAATGAATGTATGAACATCAAGGAGGCGATGGAACGCGGGTAACACTGCTGTGTCCATAGACAGAAGGGCAGAAAGTAGACGGACCTGAGCCATGGAAAGTGGAATATAGATGAAGATAATAGTAAGAAGCTGTGGGTGAAACCATCATCGCTGGAAGCTTATGACAAAGGAATAGAAATACTATAGCTTCATTTAAAAAAAAAAATTATATATTATAATTCTTAACCCCCCTTTAAAAAGGGAACTCTTAATGCAAAAATAAATGAGCTCTATTACCAAATACATTGCTGCCATTTTTTATTTGCGTGCATTACTAGCGCAGAATGGACCTGAATCTCTGAACCTGTTCTCCTGTCGGTCATAGATTTAGCGCTTTCTAGCTACAACGCGACACTTCAGGCTCAGGTGATCCTCTTGTAAAGGTCTTTCCCTGTCCCAGCAGTAATGGCCGGGATCTGCCGCACTGAAGCTACAAATGTGCAGCTTTGTAAGGTTGTAGTGTACCCCAAATGCCAATCTCCCGTTTTTGGCGGGGGGTCCCGCTTTTTGGGGTCCCCTCCCCCCCTCCCGGGGGAGTTGCATTCCTCCCGCCGCCTGCAGCGGCGGGGGGTCCTTTAAATTACCGCGGCGCAAGAGTAGCGCTGGTGCCTACTCTTGCGCCGCGGGACCGCTCCTAAAAGGGGGGTGAAGCGGCCGCAGCGGCCGCTCACCCGCGCCGCGGTCTCACTGTGCGGGGAGGAGGCAGGAGGGTCGCTCCCTCCTCCCTCCTCCCCCTGTATGTACGGCGCCGGTGTGTGCGCCGTACATACAGTTCAGCGCGCAGGGGGGAAGTGACCCCGGGCTGCAGGGGAGGACGCGCGGCTGCTCTCACTTCCCCCTGCGCCGCTTGAGGAGATCGGGCGGGTAGCGGCCGCGCTTGCAGGAGCCTGGTGAGGTGAGTGGATTTTTATTATTTTAAAATTTTTATTAGCTTTAGGGGGCTTTTACCTGGCTAACAGAGAGGGCAACTACCTGGCAACAAGGGGGGGCATCACCTGGCAACAATGGGGGCACTACCTGGCAACAAAGGGGGCACTACCTGGCTAACAGATGGGGGCACTACCGGGCTAAAGAGGGGCACTCCCTGGCAACAGAGGGGGCACTCCCTGGCAACAGAGGGGGCACTACCTGGCAACAATGGGGGCACTACCTGGCAACAATGGGGGCACTACCTGGCAACAAAGGGGGCACTATCTGGCAACAAAGGGGGCACTAACTGGCGACCAGAGGGGGGCACTACCGGGCTAACAGAGGGGGCACTACCTGGCAACAGAGGGGGCAACTACCTGGCAACAAAGGGGGCACTACCTGGCAACAAAGGGGGCACTACCTGGCTAACAGATGGGGGCACTACCTGGCTAACAGATGGGCACTACCTGGCAAACAGATGGGGGCACAAACCTGCCAAACAGATGGGGGCACTACCTGGCTAACAAAATGGAGGCACTACCTGGCTAACAGATGGGGGCACTACCTGGAAACAATGGGGGCACTACCTGGCAACCAATGGGGGCACTACCTGGCAACAATGGGGGGCACTACCTGGCTAACAGATGGGGCACTACCTGGCTAACAATGGGGCACAAACTTGGCTAAACAATGGGGCACCTACCTGGCAAACAAAGCGGGGCCCCTTTACCTGGCTAACAAAGGGGGCATCTACCTGGCTACAAATTTGGCTCTACCTGGCTACAGAGGGGCATCTACTTGGCTAAAAGGGGGGGCATCTACCAGCCTGTAAGGGGCACTACCTGGTTTATGGGGGGCTACTACCTGGCTATAAGGGCATCTACCTGGTTTTCTTCCAAAGCCGTTATGCAGTTAGGTGGAGTGGGAGTGGCTTTTTGAAGGGGCGAGGCATACCGACAAGAAGGGCGTGTCCATGCAAATTTTTGCCGCGGCGCGCTACGCGCGCCGCCCACTAAAGTCTCCTGCTTTTTCACTTTCAAAAGTTGGCAACTATGGTGTACCCCCTGCAACCAGCCGCCCCCTGAAATCATCACAACGGGCGCTCTGTAATGCGCTTGATACTGGAAAGCACCTGGTTACAAATATAGTGAACGGGGACATACATGTCGCCCATAGTCCTGCACAGGAGCTGCAGACACAAGCAGTAAATAGTTGCATCTATTTACACTGTTTTCTTGTTCTTTATTCCTTATCATTTTGTTACAGATTATGTAAATCTCTTCTCTCCAGCAGATTATGACGCTAAACTTTCACCTCCTTGTTTTTTACCGATAGTTCACGTGCTGCAGACAATTGGAGTTTTTCCTGCTCTTTCCATAATTCTGTGAGGATCTTTCCATCTGAACATGGTTAAACCTTTCTAATTCTAATGTTTGAAGCAGGTTTTTTGCATTTTCAAGAGTAGCGGGGTTTTTTTCCATTTAATTCTATCTCAGCTTAATTAAAAAGTTAATTACTTTACTTGACACAGGAGATACTTAATTAGATTGAACGTATTTATATCATTCGCTGGACTATTTTTATATTTCTACTGTATTAATACTGTCAAGGTTCTATCTCTTACAAGAGCCGCTAGTTTCCTCACAAACTGAGATCCAACTCAAAGTGCTGGTGACGTCACCGGCTTCATGTACCAATATAGAATATGTCTTATAATAACTGAGATTCTAACAGAGAATCCAATGCAAAACCCCAGGTCAGTCTGAAAGAGAGTGTGTCTGCTGCCAGAATGGTGAAGAATACAGGCCGTGCCCGGGTTGTGAGCGGGATAGGGACTGTAGGTTTGTTCTTAAAGGGGTTGTCTCATCTCAAAGTTTCATAGGATGCATGAATGCAATAATGCTGCTTTGCTCTGTCACTTCCTGGTCAAGCTGTCTGTAATTAGTATATGAGCTCCATGTATTCAGACTTCTCTGTTTATTATGTTTATTAGTCTAGATTAAATAAATTACCTCCTGGACAGGAGAAGCTTCTGAGCTAATGAAAACAGAAGTGTAAAAAGACTTTAGTCAGAAAGATCAGATAACACACAAGCTCTCTCTATTGCCACCATGACCTGGGTGATGATATCACTCCCTGCTATCAGATAGAACAAACAGCAGGGGAGAAGGAGTACACAGGTCAGTCACTTGGGAAACCAAACAAAAACAAAATCAAAAAAAAAAAAGGTGAACAAAGCAAGAAATTTGGAAAACGTCTTCATTCAGTGTTCCCTACATTTTGAAAGCTATTCTTGGTAGCGAGACAACCCCTTTAAGTTGAATTTGTAAGTCGGAACATATATATTTATTAAATGTAACTCCGCCACGCATTTTTCTTTTAGTTTTGGATAGTGCAGGGAAGGGTTTTTACATTTGCTTTGCTGTCCGTGCCCCTATTTAGAAGATTTCACCTCATTTTCATCTCATGTGCTGCTGTGGCATGCTGGAACTTGTAGCTCTATCTTCCACAGCAGATAGAACTGTGGAATGACAAGTTCCAGCATGCCCTATAAGTCTCCATTTGTAACTAGGGGACAGATGTAAGTCGGAGCAGTGTAAGTTAAGGACTGCCTGTACAGTTGCATTGTGTCACGGTGTGTTGCAGACACATTTGTTATGCGCATCATACAGTTTTGGCAGCCTCTCTGCCATAGTGGAGTTGCCCAGCAGAAATGGGAGGGGATGTAATGGACAAAGGCCTCGCCACAATGTACTACATTGCACCAAAACTGCTCCAAATCTGCATCAAGATGCCCTGTTACAGGGATGGATCAGTATTTGAATGTGACCTTACGCTTCTACATAAAAAAATGTGTTAAAGGGGTTGTCTCACTGCATTTATTCATCTCACCTCCGGACTGTTTTCTTGGTTTCACTTTGAATTCAGGGGCTTGTTTACTGGCTTCTCCTAGGCTACAGTAGAAGCCAGGTCTGTAGCGATAGTGACCAGTGCTGGCAGCCTATCAGGAGAGATTGCACAGGTCTGTAGCTATAGTGACCAGTGCTGGCAGCCTATCAGGAGAGATCACACAAGTCTGTAGCTATAGTGACCAGTGCTGGCAGCCTATCAGGAGAGATCACATAGGTCTGTAGCTATAGTGACCAGTGCTGGCAGCCTATCAGGAGAGATCACACAGGTCTGTAGCTATAGTGACCAGTGCTGGCAGCCTATCAGGAGAGATCACACAGGTCTGTAGCTATAGTGACCAATGCTGGCAGCCTATCAGGAGAGATAGAACAGGTCTGTAGCTATAGCGATCAGTGCTGGCAGCCTATCAGGAGAGATCACACAGGTCTGTAGCTATAGTGACTAGCGCTGGCAGCCTATCAGGAGAGATAGAACAGGTCTGTAGCTATAGTGACCAGTGCTGGCAGCCTATCAGGAGAGATCGCACAGGTCTGTAGCTATAGTGACCAGTGCTGGCAGCCTATCAGGAGAGATCACACAGGTCTGTAGCTATAGTGACCAGTGCTGGCAGCCTATCAGGAGAGATCACACAGGTCTGTAGCTATAGCAACCAGTGCTGGCAGCCTATCAGGAGAGATCAAACAGGTCTGTAGCTATAGTGACCAGTGCTGGCAGCCTATCAGGAGAGATGGAACAGGTCTGTAGCTATAGTGACCAGCGCTGGCAGCCTATCAGGAGAGATCACACAGGTCTGTAGCTATAGTGACCAGTGCTGGCAGCCTATCAGGAGAGATCACACAGGTCTGTAGCTATAGCAACCAGCGCTGGCAGTCTATCAGGGTAGGTGGAACAGGTCTGTAGCTATAGTGACCAGTGCTGGCAGCCTATCAGGAGAGATCACACAGGTCTGTAGCTATAGCAACCAGCACTGGCAGCCTATCAGGAGAGATCACACAGGTCTGTAGCTATAGTGACCAGTGCTGCAGCTATCAGGAGATACACAGGTCTGTAGCTATAGTGACCAGTGCTGGCAGCCTATCAGGGGAGATCACACAGGTCTGTAGCTATAGCAACCAGCGCTGGCAGCCTATCAGGAGAGATCACACAGGTCTGTAGCTATAGTGACCAGTGCTGGCAGCCTATCATGAGAGATCACACAGGTCTGTAGCTATAGCAACCAGCGCTGGCAGCCTATCAGGAGAGATCACACAGGTCTGTAGCTATAGCGACCTGAGGAGCTGATGCAGCCCATACAAGAGGGGATATCTAGGAATAGGTAGGACACTGTTAATGGACACATATTGCAAAGTGGCTTCTTGTAGCAATTCTTGTAGCGAAACAACCCCTTTTATTCCTATTTTATACCTTTCTTTCTCTTGCGACAGACCTGGCCAGGGTCGTCCACAAGGGGCGGTAGGGGGAGAGTTTATCTACAAGTTTTTTTATCATCGTTATTGATCTTTTAAGGGAATGCTACGTCTCAGAGGATGACTGTCTATTTGTTTTGGGAGTATAGTGTGGACTCCTGTTGTAGGTAATGTTTCCCAATGCACTTTAACCTTCCTTTACAGGTGTATGTACTAAGAATATCTCTCCTTATAGAAAGTGCTTGCTACAAGTCTTGTTTTGCTAGGACGGTATTTTTGATTTTTTTTATAAAGTGATTAAAAAAAAGCATTAAAAAGTATAACATCTAATGGTGTAAAAGGGTCGACAGGACTAACGATGCCCCCGATTTATCAAAGCGCATGAGCCACTGGGACAACCTGGTGCATTTCCAGACCGTCTGCGGGAAATGTATGAAGGGATTTACACTGTTATTCTGGCATTAAAAAGAAAAAAGCATTGTGTTTTGTGTTTTGAGTTTGTTTAGTCTCACATTGCGAGATACATTTACTAACATTTGTGCTAATCTGTGGCTAGAAATCTACTCCAGGTCCCAGGTGGCAGGGCCGTAGCTACAGGGGGTACGGAGGTAGCGGTCGCTACCGGGCCCTGCAGCCTGAGGGGGCCCAATACTCCTTCTGCCACATAAGGAGACACTAGCACTGTAAATGGCTGGGGGGCCCCATTTCACTTTTTGAACTAGGGCCCAAGAGCATTAAGTTACACCTCTGCCAGGTGGCTTAGATTTTTTTAGACAGGCTCATGGACATTGCATCAAATTTATTAAGCTTTAGTAAATGAGGCACATGTTACTCCTCTGCACTGTTCAAAGGGTTTTCTCACCACAACCGTCAGCTTTAAAAAATTTAGGGAAAAGTAAAAGAAGACTATTACCAAATACATTACTGTTCTGATTTTGCTTTTCTTTAGGAGTTAAAGGAGATTGTATCTACTGCTAGTGTACACAGGTTTCTGTAGGTTACCAACCACATTTCCCTCCTCTCTCTCCTCTTTCATTGCTGTAAGCTGCAATCCATACCTTGGTGAACCACTCCCTACTGAGTGTAGTCTCTAGAGCAGAAGCTTGTTCATATAACTTAATTACCCTTGGAGCTCGGTAGCCTTGTGCTAGTTTATAAACCTCCAACATTCATGTCACAGTAACAGGTTCAGCTACGAATAGCAGAGATTATATGTCAGGCACTGCTATAGAACCAACCACAGCCTGCACAGGAAATGGGAGCCTGAAGCCTGGAACCAGCCACAATCCGAACAGGAATTGAGAGTCTGTAGCTATAAAACCAGCCACTGCCTCAGCAGGAAGTGAGAAATAGATGCTGTAAAATGACTCACAGCCTAAACAGAAAGTGGGAGCCTGAAGCTGTAGAACCACCCACATCCTGAACAGGAAGTGTGAGCCTGAAGCTGTAGAACCGCCCACCTCCTGAACAGGAAGTGGAGACCTGTAGCTGTAAAACTGCCCACAGCCTGGACAGGAAGTGTGAGCCTGAAGCTGTAGAACCACCCACAGCCTGAACAGGAAGTGGGAGCCTGAAGCTGTAGAACCACCCACAGCCTGAACAGAAAGTGTGAGCCTGAAGCTAGCTGTGGCTTTCTGAAACAGTATAAGGGACACAAACCCTTTAAGGCATTATTTCTGCCAGTCTTAATACATTTCCCTCTAAGTTTGTTTAAGTTTACACTCTCTAAATTTTAGATAGTGATAGTAAATATTGGACATTGAGTTTATCTTGGTTAGAGAAAGCTGAATACCCAAAGATGACTTCCCCAGTGATCAGGGCAGAACTGGCATTACTAAAGAAGAAAATCCCACCGATATGGTGCAAGATAGGTACTAGTAATGGGCAGGGGGCTCAAATGCATTGGCTGCATGGGGCCCACAGATTACTGCCAGCAACACCCCTGTCCTGCGGTGGGAACCCTGCACAGATTGAAGATTCAGAGATTTAAAATATTCACTTTACAACCTTCCCGATTAATGTCTTTACATGGATTTACTATGAAGATTTGCAGAGCACCCATCACCTGCACATAAACACCCGGAAAATGATACTAGATGCGATTACAAGACTTTCTCTAATACTTGTCACAAGCAAATCCGAGGATCGCCTCTAATTGTCTTCAGAGAAACAGGTTTAGCTTTGTCGGTCACAGATTATTATCTAGTAGGAGTCCTTCTGTGGGAGACGCCAGCTATGTAGGTGGAGATGAGAACATGTCCTCAGTGGGTCTCTCTCTATACAGATCACACTGAGGACAGAGGGCGACATGTATGAATCTCGCCGGGTCGGGGCGCACCTTTCCGCCAGTTTTACAGCGGAATTCGCCGATTTTGTGGGGCCGGGGCCCGCTCATACAAGCAAAAAGCCAACCCCCTCCCCTGTGTTTTAGGCGCAGTGCGGCCCGAGGCGCAGTGCGGCGCTGCGCCAGATGGGGCCCCGGATTAGTGTGGTTTTCATGGGGGGAAAAGTCCCCCGCGCCTGCCAGTGTGTTAGGGCAGTGAAGGGACAGGGCGCAGTGCGGCGGGCCCGTGCGGGACTGCCCCGGGAAAAAACATTCCCCAATGCGGGGACAGGTGAACAGCGAGAAAATCTTTCCAGTTGTCGGTGCGGAGTATGAATAAAAAAATCGCCTTTAAAGGGCGCAGCTTTCCGGAAAAGGCAAAAACCTAAAAATAAAAAATACATAAAACAAAATCACTTTCCAAATACCTAATTCAAGAAAAAGGATATGGAAATTTCCCGGGAAAAATACGAAATTTCAAATTTCAAAGCTTTTCGATTGGTCGACAAAAACCCCCGGCCATCAGAATAGGGGACGTGAACCATTAAAACCCTATGGGGAATTTTAGCCAACAAATCCACGGCGGGTAGTTCAAAATACAGTAAAAATGCTGAAAAGAGTGATTGGCTGAGCTAGCGGGGTCGGCAGTCAGCCAATCGAGCGCGAGCTACTTCTCCCCATTATGTTATGGAGAGATGGGCTTGAAATCTCGGCTCTCGCGCGTGCGCTGAATATTAAAAAAAAAAAAATATTTTTATTAAATGAAAAACATTATCGATAAAGAGAAAACCCCTTTTTAAAAAATAAAGCAGTTAAAAACCTAAACAACCGTTTGTCGCCGGCCGGCGCTACATAGGGGAATTGCAATAGAGGAATCGCCGGGAAATACATAATAAAATTGTTAAGTATTCATTGGCGGAAAACCAGCCAAAAGATGGACGACAATGCCATTAAAATAGGGGAAGAATTGCCCAATCAGAATGGGAGCGACAAGCCCATTTTCCTATGGAAAAAAAAATTTAAAAAAATATTTTCCCAAAGGGGGACAGTTCAAAATAAGAAAAAAATGCGAAACGAGCTGATTGGTTAAAGCGGCAGGGGCGCCCGCTTACCCAATCAGAGCGCGAGTATTTCTCATAGATTCTATGGGAAAAGTTTTTCTGAGCGCGCTCTGTGATTGGCTAAGTTAAAAGAGGCGCCATTATTTGGGGCCCAAAGGGGAAGGCGAGCGCGCCCCTTGGTTTTTAATGCAATCTGAAATAAAAACTGTACAGGCCCGAAATCAAATGATAACAACAGAAGTTGCCCCGATTGTATTTAAAACGAAAAAAATTGGGGGTAACGAAAAAAAATATTAAAAATTAAAAATCTTTTAAATTTTTTTTTTCGTTGCACCCATATATTGTCCTTGGCAAAACGAAAATAAAGAAATAAACTGATTTTATTGATTTATATTTTTTTTCGTTCCCCCATATTATTATCTTTTTAATCCCCACATGGGGGAAAACTTCGTGGTTTATCTTTGATTTGGCCGTGTACTTTTATTTCAGATTGCATTAGAAAAACCCAAGGAGGTCGTCGCTCCCCCATGGTCCAAAAAACGGGCCTCTTTTACTTAGCCAATCACGGGCGCTCAGATTTCTTTCCCATAAAAACCTATGAAAAAGTTTTGGGCGCTTAAAAGGGTTTTAAGCTGGACGGCCCCCCCGCTTAACCAATCAGCTCTTTTCTGAAATTTTTACTGAAATTTTGAATGCCCGCCTTGAATAGATTGGTAAATTTTTCTCCTAGGATATAATGGGACATTGTCGCCTATTTGATTGGTCAATTCTCCTCCATATTTTATAATGGGACATTGTCGCCCTATTCTGATTGGAAATTTCTCCTCCATGGTTTTTAAAGGGGAATTGTCGCCCCTATTTGTTTGGGTAAAATTCTTCTCCTAGGTTAAAGGGGGACATTGTCCTCCTATTCTGTTTGGGTTGGTTTATCCCGACCAATGAGATAGAAAAACAATTTGAATTATGTTTTCCCCCGGCGTTTTCCCTCTATTGCAATCCCTATTTTTGTGGGTTCGGCGAAAAACGCGTTGTTGGGTTTTTAAAACGGTTTTAATTTGTAAAGAAGGGTTCTGCTCTTTTCTGATATGTTTTAATTTAAAAAAAATTTTTTTTTGATTAATACTTATGCCCGCCGGGTGAGCCCGAGATTTCAGTGCGCCCATTCTCCATAGACTAAAAGGGGGAAAAGTAGCTCGCGCCTGTTTGGCTGGGATACCCCAAGCCCCCCTCCCTGCCAATCAGTTTTTTTGTTTTTTATGTTTTTTGAATTACCCCGCCGGGGATTATGTTTGGTTAAATTTCCATGACTAAAAGGGTCTTTGTCCTTTTTCTGATTGGCCGAGTACCCAAGCCCCCGCTAGTCAGCCAATACTCTTTTCTGTCTTTTTTCTTTTTTTTTAAATTTATCCCCCGTGGATTCTGAAGGTCACCCCTTCCCCAAGGTTTAATGGTTCCTGTCGTTTTATTTTCTGATTGGCCGGTTTTCGCCCAATGAGAATGGGTTTCGAATTTAATTCTGTATTTCCGGAATTTTACAATATCCAAAATTCCTGATTTTTGCGCATTCTAGATTTTTGGAAGTGTTTTTTTTTTTTTTAAATTTTTTTTTATTTTTGAGGTTTGAGTTTTTTTGACACTGTTTTCCGCTTTAAAAGGCGATTTTTTCGGATATCTCCGCGCACGGAGGGGAGCCCCGGACTTTTGTCGCGATCTTGATCTGCTTCCTGCATTTCCCATCCTGCTTTACTTCGCCTCTGCCGGAGGATTTTTACAAAAAAAAACCTGGGTTTCCTGTCGGAGCTGCGAATTTCTGCACGCGCCTCGCTTTGCCCTCGCCATTGTACATGCCTCGGGGTTTTTGAGGCGCCCTGTCCCCCCCGGACCCCAAACCCCCGCCCACCCGCACCCCTGCCCCCCCACTGCCCTCCCCCTTTATGCGGGGCGCAGCCGAAAGTGGCGAACGCTGCGCCTAACCCAATCCCTGCTCGAAGGGGGGTTTGGGGTGGGAGGCGTAAATATCGCCCAAAAAGGGCGAAAAGCCCCCTCATAATTTTCGCCCCCTAGTGTTTAGGTTTACTGCTGCTTCAGCTTTCCCCATAGCCAAAAGGATCTATATTCATTGCTGTATTGACACAGGTGTGACTTCCGGCTCCCCCCTTTCACAGTGGACTTTCCACCGAAGTAGTTATTTCACGAGTGTTGACAGTGATCCCTAAACTGCGGTGCCCTTGACCCAACTCATCCTGTCTTAAAAGGCCCCTTGCTTTTTTAAAAAACTGATTAAGGGGAGATGCTTTGTTTTCCCCTTGAACAATTTTAAAAAATTTTGTTTTTGTCTCCCTTTTAAATTCATGAGGTTTCCCTGGAGGTGATGGGTCCTCTTTAAAGAAGATGGAAGATCTTTAATTTAAAACAGAAAACTTTTATCATCGGTTGTAGAAAAATATTCAGGGAAAAACAAATGTATTAATCCTGTCTAAGATTTCAGCATCTGGATTTATCTGAATGTAGGCATTTGGTGGAACCTGTGCCAGATGTGTACCAGTGGTTGATGCTGTATGACTGTCTATGGTGGGAACATCCCTTTTAATGTTTGCCTCTGCTGCCATGAATCATGAATAAAATAATGTCTAGCTTTTCTGGAGTCCTCCTTTTATTCAGGTAAATAGCGTGAGACCCACAGAGATGACTTTTACCATGGAACTGGAATCCCAGGGAATATAATATTGTGGACGGCAGTTATTTCCCCATTAAATTACCCACTATGCTCCAAAAACCCCGGGGGGTCCAAATATGAAAAATAAAATATACAGTAATAGAAAATAAACCCCCCAACCAATGAAAATGGATGTAAATTTATTTAACATGAACCCGAGGAATCCCCCCACAGGGTACAAGGGCCCCGGGGAACTTTTTTGATGGTAGTGTAGGAACGTCTAATTCCCCGAAGATAGAGCGGACATCCCTGTAGGATGCAGAGCCTGGACCTCTCTAGTTCCCGTCTGTGAAAGAAGTGATGGCGAAACCCGGGGGCGGCCGTCCAATTTCAATGTATCATTTAGTTTAGTGTAAAATGGTTTTGCGCTGGTAAAGCTTCCCCCCTTTATTTTTGCAGGGGTGTGCGCCCCGTCGTCCGCGCTGCCCGGCCCTGAAGGGAAAGGGGATTTCTTGGAGCTGGAGACACGGCGTTTGACTGCGCCACCTCCGCCCTCCGCTGCGGGGCCCGCAGAGTATTTGTGGTGTTCAGGAAAGGATTCACCACTCCCACGTTCCGAAGAGGTTAAAAATTTGTTGTATTAAAAAGAATCTTCCCGTTTTTACACAGCTTTTCATAATATAGTAAAAAAAAAAAAAACTGCTCTTCATGGTGATAATAACACTTATAAAAACTTTGATAAAACATCCAGTCCAGGCGACCAAAAATCTGAGGGTTTACCTGGAGGTGTCCATGGTCCTGACTCACAGAGGCCCAAAGGTAAGCAAGGAAACCCCCGGTGGGTCCCTGGGCATGGTGGGCTGCTGAGAATAGGAGGTCTGGGGCTGCTTTGCAGGGGGGAAAAGGGAAAAGCAAGAGGAAATGCTTCTATAAGGTGGCCCGAAATCAATTAACTGGAAACCCCAAAATCAAATCCAATGGTGGGCCCCAAAAAAAGAACCACTGCTTGGCCCCAAGAAAACGACACCCCTGGTGGCCGCCCAGAATCAACTCCATGTGGCCCCAAAAATCAACTCCACTGGGGGCCCCCAAGAATTTTCCACTGGTGGGCCCCCGGATTCCTCCATTTGGGGGCCCCAAGAATCAACTCCAATGGTGGGCCCCAAAAATCAAATCCCTTGGGGGGGGCCAAAAAATCTCTCCACTGGTGCCCCCCCAAATCAAATCCCCGCGGGGGCCCAAGAAACAAATCCACTGGTGGCCCCAAAAATCAACTTTTATGTGGGGCCCAAAAATTCAACCCCCTGATGGACTCCCAAAAATCAACTCCCTGATGGACCCAGCAATCAACCCCATGGTGGCCCAAGAATCACCCCCACTGGGGGGCCCCAAGAATATTTTCCATTTTCCCGAGAATCAACTCATGGTGGGGCCCCAAAAATCAACCGACCCTGGGCCCCAAAAATCAACCCCCTGGTGGCCTCAAGAATCAACTCCAGGGGCCCCAAGAATCAACTCCCTGCTGGCCCCAAAATCAACTTCCTGGTGGCCCCCAAAAATCACCCCACTTGGGGTCCAATAACACCTCCCCGGTGGCCCAAGAATAAACCCCACTAGTGGCCCCAAGATCACCCCATTGGGGGCCCCCAAAGAATCACCCCATGGTGCCCCAAAATCACTCCGGGTGGCCAAAAATCATCCCCGGGTGGCCCCCAAAAAACATCCACTTGGGCCCCCCAAGAATCAGCTCCATGCGGGGCCCCCAAAAATCGCTCCATGGTGGCCTAAAAAAATGCAATAATCCCATTCATAGCAATGAAACCTGCAAGTCACTATATTCATGTAATTCTGTCCTTAATGATATTTGAGCAAACTGGTAGCAGAGCCAAATAAGACTTTGGACCCAGTAGACAGCGCCGGCGCATCCTTCTGACGGGGCCGCACATTAGAGGAGCAGAACATTGCCAAGAAGCGCATTAAACATGACAAATGCAAGTCAGAAGTGAAGCAAAGCCTCGCAATAAATTGGGATTAATTAGCACAGAAAGCATCTTCTCTAATGCCTCCGACTCGACACGCGCTCACCGAGTTTTGTTGTTTATCTGAATTCACAGGAATAATAGACATTTGGAACTGTGATAGCAAGGGCCCCTTGTGTGCATCATGGGACTACTAAGGGGAAGCTCGATCCCCCGGGGGTAGAGGAATATTTGCACAATATCTTGATAAGTTTTTGATCTTTTTTTCAAATATATAGATTCCATTGAGATTTAGTTTAATCCCAGACTATTTTATAAGCAGCATGGCGAGGGTTACAGTTTAAAGAGGCGCTCCAGCTTTAAACATTTATCCAAAAAACAACTCCACTGGTGGACCTTAAGAATCACCTCCACTGGTGGCCCCAAGAATAAACTCTCCCCTTGGTGGCCCCCAAGAATCCCCCTCACGGTGGACCCAAGAATTCCCCAAATGGGGGGCCCCAAAATCACTCCACTGTTGGCCCCAAACCCCCACTTGGCCCCCAAGAATCAGCTCCACGGTGACCCAAGAATCAGCCCCACGGGTCCCCCAAGTTTCGCTCCACTGGTTTCCCAAGAATCCATCTACGGGTGCCCCAAGAATCATCTGTATGGTGGCCCAAGATTATCCCCGGTGGCCCCTAGAATCGCCCATGGGGGCCCCAGAATCAGCCCCATGGTGGCCCAGAATCACTCCATGGATGGGTTAAGTTCATTCCACGGTGGAAGTCCAAGTATCTCCATAGGCCCCAAGAATCAACCCCCACTTTTTGGCCCCAAGAATCCCTCCACTGGGGGCCCCCAAGAATAACCCCACTTTTTGACCCCCAAAAGGAATCATCTCCACTGGTCCCCCAAAATTTTCCCCACTGGGGGTCCCAATAATCACCTCCACTGGGGGCCCCCAAAAATTTGCCCACGGGGCCCCCCCAAAAAACAGCTCCACTGGGGGCCCTCAAGAATCCCTCCATGGGGGCCCCAGATGAACTAGGGTTTGGGCCCCAAAAATCATCTCCATGGGGGGCCCCCAAGAATATCTATTGGTTTTCCCCAAGAATCCCCCCATGGGGGCCCCCCAAAAATCAGTCCCCGGTGGCCCCAGAATCAGCTCACTGTAAACCCCAAGAATCACCTCCACTGGTGGCCCCCAAGAATAAATCCACGGGTGGCCCAAAATAACTCCAATGGTTGAGCCCAAGAATCTTTCCCCATGGTGGGCCCAGAATCATCCCCAGGGTTTGGTCCAAAAATATCACCTCCATGGGGGGCCCCCAAGTCAGCCCCATGGGGGGCCCCAAGAACGCCAGGGTGGCCCCAAATTCGCTCCACTGGTGATTCCCAAAAAAACCCACCTCTGGTGGCCCCCCCCCAAAAAATTCTTCTTTGTATGGGGGCCCCCAAGAATCAGCCCCCACTGGTGGTTCTAAAAACAGCCCCACGGGGCCCCCCCAAAGAATCCTCCGGGGGGCCCAAAAATTCCACTGGTGGGGCCCCCAAGTATATCTCCACTGGTGGCCCCAAGAATCGTACTGGGGCCCCCAAAGATTCAACTCCAGGTACCCCCCCAAAAAATCAACCCCCACTGGGGGCCCCCAAAGAATAACTCCCTGGGGGCCCCCAAAAGATCATTCCATGGGGCCTAAAGTTTGAACCACTGGGGGGCCCCAAGTATAAACCCCAAAAGGGGGCCCCCAAGAATCAACCCCCAGGGTGGGCCCCAAAACCACCCTGGTGGCCCAAGAATAGCCCCACTGGTGGCCCCCAGAATCATCTCCACTGGTCCCCAAGTACATCTCACTGGTGGCCCCAAAGAATCGTTCCAATGTGGCCCAAGATCAGTCCACTGGGGGCCAAACATTAATTCCATTAGTTTTATTTAACCCCAGACTATTTTAAAAACCGGGTTGAGAAAAAATTTAAAGAGGGCCTCCATTTTAAAGAATTATAAAAAACCAACTCCATGGGGATTTTAAAATCAATCTTACATTCTTTGGGGGTTTGGTGAAAATTTTTAAATCAGGGGGTTGATCAGGGAAAACCCATAAATCCTAGGACCTACCCCGTTCTCCCCAAACTACATGATCAAGGCCAAGAAGGGTCTGGTCCATGACGGCGGTTTTATTTCCTTTTTGCCCAGGGGCACTACAGAAAAAAGATCCAAATCCAAAAACCCTCATAAAAATCCATGTGTGGTGGAACTGGTAGAAACCGCTATTCTGCTTTAAGCTGGGAAACCTCTATACAGTGTATCACATACATATCCTATGTATCTCCGTCTGTGAACGGAATAGTTCAAAAGGCTTCTGGGAAAGAACTGAACTCTCCAGCGCCATCTGTTGGATGAAGCTCGTGTCACATGTCACTCACTGAGCCTTGCAATGTGAAAAGGATTCAAGCCAAGCCACTTAGTTCATCTGCAGACAGCAGTCTCCCGTGTTGCCCCTCATCAGTGCAGAGTAGAACTTACTGACTGGCTAATTGAGAGGTGCTGAGTGTGGCTCAGAAACGTTATATCTCCTCCTTCTGTTGTATACAACCCTCAGGTAGGAGATTCTAGGATACCTGACCTGATAAGCCAGGAGTAGGAAATACATGAGCACAGGATTTCCAACTTCAGTCTTCTCTTTGCTAAAAATTAAGCAACCGCTGTGTATGACCCCAACCGGACCTGAACTGTCCCTGCCATATGTGAGAATCCATCAGTAGATCTCCTGCAAATCTCACCTGTACAATATTATCTGCTGTGCATTATCTGGGATCTCACCAGTAAAATATTATCTGCTGTGGATTATCTGGGATCTCACCATTGATCCAGGGATTTTTCTGATTGCCAGATTGGATCGGGAAGAATTTTTCCTAAATGAGGACATTGGTTCTACCTCATTGGGGGGTTTTTGCCTTCCTCTGGATCCAACACCTTAGCACAACAGGTGAACTAATTGGGACGATTGTCTTTTTTTTAGCCTTAACAACATATGAAATTATATGAAACTATGAAACCAGTATAATATTATCTGCTGTGGATTATCTGGGACCTCACCAGTATAATATTCTTTGCTATGGTTTATCTGGGATCTCACCAGTATAATAGTATCTGCTGTGGAATATCTGGGATCTCACCAGTATAATATTATCTGCTGTGGATTATCTGGGATCTCACCAGTATAATATTATCTGCTGTGGATTATCTGGGATCTCACCAGTATAATATTATCTGCTGTGGATTATCTGGGATCTCACCAGTATAATATTATCTGCTGTGGATTATCTGGGATCTCACCAGTATAATATTATCTGCTGTGGATTAAACGGGAAACCACCCATAATTATTATCTGTGTGGTTTTACGGGGACCCTCCCCAGAAAATTATCGCTGTGGTTTTATCTGGGACCTCCCCAAATTTAAAATTTAATTATCTGCAGTTTTTTAACTGGGATTTCACTTACAAATTATGGCTTGGAATTACCCGGGATCTCACCAGTATAATATTCCCTGAAAAGGTTTAAATTGGGATCTCACCAGTATAATATTATTCTGGGGATTATTGGGATCCATGTATCATAGGGGACCTAAACAGTAAATATTTTTGGGGTGTGGAAAATTTGGGAAACCCCTCCCAGTTTTAAAAATTATCTCCCCTTTTGGAAAATTTTGGGAACCTCACCATAAAAAAATTATCTGCTGTAAATTAAATCTGGGATCTCCCCAGTAAAAAAATATTTTTCCCTGGGGATATCCGGGCCCTCCCCAAAGTATAATATTATCTGTTTTTTGGGATTATCTGGGATCTCCCCAGTATAGTTTTTATCGCTGTGGATTACTGGGATCCCCCCAGTATAATTTATCTGCTTGGATTATCCGGGCCCCTCCCCAGTTTAATATTCTCGCTGGGATTTTTGGGATCTAAACCCTTTATAATATTTCTGTTTTGGGTTTATTTCGTTTCCCCCAGTTAAAAAATTAGGGGGCTGTGGATTATCTGGGATCTCACAGTATAATATTATGTCTGTGGATTTTTGGGATCTCCCCATAAAATTATAATCTTTGTGGTTTAATTTGGGCCCTCACCAGTGAAATTTTAAATCTGCTGGGGAAAACCCTGGGACTAAACCCATTTAAAATATTATATGCTTTTGGATTATCGGGGGGATCTCCCCAGTAAAAGTTTTAACGCCGTGGATTATCGGGGAAACTCCCCGGATAATTTTATTTTGGTGGATTAACGGGGCCCTTTCACCAGAAAAAAATTTTAAACCTGCTGTGGATTATCGGGGTTTCCCCCTTTTTAAATAAAAACTGTGGGGGATTTTGGGATTTTAACCGTATAATATTACTCTGTGGTTTTCGGGGAATTCCCCCAGTATAATATTTTTGGTATGGATTATCGGGGATCTCTCCAGTAAAAAAAAATTTCTGCGGGGGGGTTTAAAACGGGGTTCTCACCAGAAAAAAAAAATTAAAAAAAACTGCTTTTAAATTATCGGGGACCTTCCCAAAAAAAAATTCTCTGCTGGGGAAAATTGGGATTACCGTATAAAAATTATCCTGATGGGGAAATATTGGGATTCACCTATAATTTATCTGCTGGGGGAAATTATTTGGGATCCCCCAAAAATAATATTTCTACTGGGGAAATTATCTGGGACCCACCAGTATAATATTAACTGCTGTGGTTTAATCTGGCCCCCCCCAGTAAAAATATTATTGCTGGGTTAAATCGGGTCAAAACCCGTTTAATATTCTTGCGAGGGGGATTTTTGGGATCTCCCCAGAAATTAAATTCTCGTTTGGGATTATCTGGGAAATCCACCATTAAAAAAATTATTTGTGAATTATTTTGGGACCTCCCCAGAAAAAATTTTTTTCTGCTGTGGATTATCTGGGACCTCACCAGTATAATATTCTCTGCTGTGGATTATCTGGGAATTCACCAGTATAATATTATGTGCTGAGGATTATCTGGGAATTCACCAGTATAATATTATGTGCTGTGGATTATCTGGGATCTCACCAGTATAATATTCTCTGCTGTGGATTATCTGAGGTGTCGGACAGTATAATGGTATAGATAGTGATGGTGGAGGGTTATCTCCATATCTCACTCTTTGTGTCGTTGGATTTTCCTTCCTTCACCTTTGAGCCTTTCCTGCAGCACATTCACCCTGGACATCACAAGCGGGTTCACAAACTTTTCTTCACTGTCAGGGATATCAGTGGCGGAGGTTTCCTTTACCTCTCGCTTCTCTCTTCAATCAATCTCTATGAATCGATGCTCGCACCTAATGACTCGTCCTTATCCCTCCTGACTCCCTCATTATCACTCGCTCCCTACACGTCCGACCTCTTATCTGCGCCCATCACTCATCCTTTACTGCTCATATACGACACAATTCACAATTTTCTTTCCCATTAATTATTCTGGATATCTGTCCTTACACAAAGAGAATCAGGCAAGTAGTTTCATAGTTTCATAGTTTCATAGTTTGTAAGGCCGAAAAAAGACAAGTCGTCCATCCAGTTCAGCCTTTGTGCTAAGTGTTGACCCAAGGAAGCAAAAAACCCAATGAGGTAGAAGCCAATTGTCCTCATTTTAGGGAAAAATTCCTTCCCGACTCCAAACGGGGAATCGGAAAAATCCCTGGATCAATGACCCATCTCCAGAATCCTAGTCACTATAACTTGTTATATTATTACGCTCCAGAAATGCATCCAAACCCTTTTTGAACTCTGTCAGTGAATTCACCATGACAAGTCCCTCTGGCAGAGAATTCCATAGTCTCACTGCTCTTACAGTAAAGAATCCCTTTCTATGTTTATGTAGAAACTTTCGTTCCTCAAGACGTAGAGGATGCCCCCTTGTTCTAGATACAGCCCTGTGTATAAATAAATCTTGGGAGAGATTTCTGTATTGATCTTTAATATATTTGTACAGATCTACCATGTCGGATCCCCCCTCCTCCCCCAAAGCCGTCTTTTCTCCAAGCTAAATAACCCTAATCTTGCTAATCTTTCTGGGTACTGTAGTCCACCCAGTTCTTTTTAATTTTTGTTGCCCCCTTTGTACCTGTTCAAGCTCTACAATGTCTTTCCTGTGGCACTGGTGCCCAAAACTGTACAAATATTCTATGTGTGGTCTAACCAGTGACTGTATAATGGGAGAATAATGTTCTCATCCTGTGCCTCTATGCCCCTTTTAATACACCCCATGATCCTATTTGCCTGCAGCTGCTGCCTGACACTGGATGCTACAATTAAGTTTACTGTCCACCAGATTCCCAGTCCTTCTCCATGTCACTTTTACCCAGTGTTTTTCCATTTAACATGTAGTCATGTAATGGATTTTTCCTCCCATGTGCATAACCTTGCATTTATCTGTATTAAACCTCATCTGCCATTTCCCTGCCCAGCTCCAACTTATCCAGATCCCTTTGTAATAACATATTATCCTCTATTGTGTTGATTACTTTACAGAGCTTAGTATCGTCTGCAAAGATCGAATTCACTGTGTATTCCCTGTGTAAGATCATTAATGAAAATGTTGAAGAGGATAGGGCCCAATACTGACCTTTGTGGTACCCCACTAGTAACAGCAATCCAGTCTGAGTATGTACGTTAATTACTACCCTTTGTTTTCTATCAGTGAGCCAGTTACTTACCCACTTGCACACATTTTCCCCCAGTCCAAGCATTCTCATTTTATTTACCAACCTTTTATGTTGGCACCGTATCAAATGCTTAGAAAAATCCAAATATGGGACATCCAGTGCCTAAACCCCGATCCAGTCGGGAACTAACCTCCTCATAGAAGCGATGAGATTAGTCTGACAGGACCGATCCTCATGAACCCATGCTGGAACGGCGTTATACATTATTTTCAGTAAAGATACTCCAGATAAACATCTCTGAGAAAACCTTCAAACATTTTACCTACAACAGAGGTTAAGTTACCGGCCTATAGTTTCCTGGGTAATTTTTTGACCCCTTTTGAATATTGGCACCACATTTTGCTATGCGCCAATCCTTTGGCATACCCCGTTATTAGACAGTCCATGAATATTAAAAAATAGGGGCCTATCTATGACATCACTTAACTCTCTTAGGACACGTGGGTGTATGCCATCTGGACCTGGGGATTTGTCTATTTTAATCTTCTTAAGACGGAGCTGCACTTCGTAGTAGGATTCAAGTTTGTTTAATGAAGGGGATCAGTCTAATTTTGGGGTCATTTCTGGTGACATTCGGGCTTGGACTGGTTCGCAAGGCAACAGGGAGACACCCAGTGCACTCCTGCGCATTGAGGGCCTCAGGGTATGGTGGACCAGGCCTTTTTTAAGGGAGAGTGGAAGAAAAAGAGAGACAGCATAAAAGATTTAAGTGCATTCATGTATAATAGCTTAGAATTGTCCCCAAGAATCAACTTCACTGCCGGGCCTCAAATATCAACCCCAGTGATGGGCCCAAATAATCTACTCCACTGGTTGTCCTAAAGTATCACCTTCAGTGACAGACTCCAAATATTAACTCTAATGTTGGGCCCCAAGAATAAACTCCAAAAGTGGGCCGCGAGAATCAACTCCCATGACAGGCCCCAAGTATCAATTTCAGTGACAGGTTCCAAGTATTAACTCTAGTGGTGGGCCCCAAGAATAAACTCCAAAAGTGGGCCTCAATAATCAACTTCAGTAACAGGCCCCAAGTATCAACTTCACTCATGAGCCCTAAGTATTAACTCCACTCCACCCTAAATATCACCTCCTTTGATGGGCCCCAGGAATCAACTCACCTGGTTGGCTCCATGAATGAACTCAACTAATGGGCCACTAGTATCAACTGTACTGGTGGGCCCCTGAATCCACTTCGGTGGCGGGTCCAAGTATCAACTCCAGTGACAGGCCTCAAATATTAACTCCAGTGATAGACCTCAAATATCAACCCCAATGATGAGCCCCAAGAATCAACTCCAGTGACGGGCCGCAAGTATCAACTCCACCGGTCGTCCTAACGTATCATCTCCTGTGACAGGCCCCAATTATTAACTTTAGTGAGGAGTTCCAAGAATCGACTCCATTTGTGGGCCCTCAGAATAAACTTCACAGGTGGGCTCTCAGAATCATCTCCACTGGTGGGCCTCAATAATCATCACCAGTGACAGCCCTCAAATATGAACTCCAATGATGGTTCCAAAAGATTAACTTCAGTGGCAGGCCCCAATTATTAACTTTAGGAGATCCCAAGAAAAAACCCACGGGTGGGCCTCATAATCATCTCCATGACGCCCCAAATAAACGTGGGGGGGTCCCAAAAATTAACTTAAGTGGTAGGCCCCAAGAATCAACTCCACTGGTGGGCCCCAGGAACCCAGTCCTCTGCTGTGTCCTCCCCGGTGAAGAACCTGTACCAGTAACATAGGTCCTTCATCAAGGGTTGAGCGTAGTAGGGAACCCCAATGCGGGACGGAAGTACCAAAAAGCTCCTTGAAACTCACCTTTATCGTAGTGGTTTCCCCTTTTAGCCTCTCGAACAACCTGCCAGCATTTGTATGCCATGGAATGTAGTAGCACAATCTCTTACATACAAGTCAGTAGGGACTAAGTGACTTCGGGACCCCCCTTTAATATTATATAACAGTTATAATGTTATTGTGCCTTCAGGGGAATTTTCCAAAGAGGGAAAAATGTGAATTTTTTGCCATTTCCCATCACCCCTCTAAAGGGATTCTCAAGGGGACAAAAAAAAATTTAAAAGGGAAATTTTTTTCGAACAGAACAAGACAGATGGGAAAAGGATTTAAAAATGAAGATCAGGTTTTACACCAAAAGCCACGTTTCATCACCCTTTGGATCCGGCGTTTTGACCCCCCAGGGCAAGCTGTTTACTTCCCGTACTGAACTCTGTAATGAAAGCATTTCACGGATTGTAGTGTTGACCGTGGTCGTAGTATAGCAGGAGATATAAGAGCTACGGAGACAGATTCCCCTGAAGTGTCTCTTGAATGGTCTCGGTGGTTACCTCGGGTGAATACTTTTTTCTTTGTTTCCTCCCCAGAAAAATCCTGACGACGGCCACCAAACACCCTTCATTTTTATTACCATTTTTGTTAAACAGGACTTTTTTCCTGAATTTCCCCAAAAAAGAAAACATCAGGGTTTGTTTGGTGATACAACACGGCTTTGATGGGCCCGGGAAACTGAAAGGGGGGCTGTTTGTATTTTCGCTTTTAATCTGGAATTCTAAGGGAATTTGGCTATGAAAATCAAATTCCCTCATTGTCCCTTTCTTTGTGTCATTGGCACAAATCACGCCAAAATTTGAATGCAAAATTCAGCAATTGTTTGGCTTGGAATATTGCACATAGCAATATAAAGTGGAGAACTTTTTCTTCTATCACAAACTTTAGCCTTATGCAGGTACCTGGTATAGGAAGTGTAAGGTCTTGATGACAGGTAAATCCAGGTGGCATAGGTTGGACTCGATGGAATTTTTTTCAACCTTATCTACTAAGTAACTATTGTGGCAGAGCGACCTTTACGTCGCAGGGCTACCCAGGGCGTACGTCAGGATTCCCCAAAACGTCCACCAAGGGGGCCGGCTTTTCGGGGAAGCCAGTGGCTATCTGCAGCAACACTAGGGTTTCTGACAGCTGTATGTAGTAGGCGATGCCCACTGCAGATGGGGGGGTGGCTGTTCCCACTTCCCGGCCATTTTTGGTGCAACCTCTGAGGGCCATAAAAGGGCCCTTTCTTGAAAGGGATCGGGGGGCGGGGCTCTGCACCGCAAAATTGTAGCAAAGGAACTGGAAGATCTCTACCCCCCCGAGGGTTTAGGGAAGCAGGGGGCCCCCTTCAGAACCAAACCAGCAAAGGCGGAAATATTTGGGCCTGGGAGTAGGCCAATCCACAGTTAGGGAGGGGGCCCATCCCTGTAATTTTGTGGGCCGGGTGGGCCGAGGATTTTGTTTATTTTTTTGGGGGAATCTGTACTGACCTGCCGAAAGGAAATAAAGCGGCTGAAGCCCAAAAAAAAGCCCATGTCATGTGACATATATTGGATGCCAGCCCTTCCAAAAGCGGTGATCCCCGAGCTAACAACACCGGGAAAATCCCAAAGGGGGTCCGGATGCAAGTGAGCCCCCACACTATGTCAGGGAAGTCAAAATCCCCCGGACAGGCTTTATTTTTAGAAAAGAAAGGGAAAAACACCATCTCAATAACTCAGCAAGTAAAGGTTGGG
>JAODAL010034176.1:0-44596 GCA_025379985.1 Phyllomedusa bahiana | reverse complement strand
CCTTTAAGCCGGGGCCCCCCCTTGAGCCAGGGACCCCTTTATAGCCGGGGCCCCCTTGTGCCAGGGCCCCCCTTGTAAAATATTTAAAAAAAAAAAAAAAAAAACAACAAAGACCCATTTCCCTGGCTCGGGCCTGCTCCGGCCGCGGTCCTGCGCACTGCATAGGCGGCGCGGTGGAGTGATGTCCCCGCCCCGCCTACGTCAGCAGTAGGGGCGGCGCCCGGCAGGCTAAAAGGGCCTAGCGTCTTCACCCCTGCCGGGGGGTTCAGGGGAAAAGCACACGCTAGTGGCGCTGTGCCGCTGACACCCGCACCCCGGGGAGTGGGGGAAACCTTTTAGTCCCCGACTCCCGGGCCGGGTCTCTGAGCGTGGGAGCAGGCCCCGGGGCTTCCCGGGACGAATGCGGGGAAAGGGCCCGGGGAGCGCGGCATTTGCCCCCGGGGGCCCCCAGCGGTGGGGGGGGGCCCACCGGGGGTTCCCCGGTCCCCGGGGGCCCAGCCCGGGGCCTGGACACCCCCCCAAAACGCCCCCCCTGTTAGACGCCTGAAAATTTGTGAGTCTTCCCAAAACAATGCCCCAAACCCAATTCATTAAACCCATTAAACATCAAAAGCCGGCTCCCTTTGTTTGCATTAAAAAAAGGAAAAAAAAGGGGGGGGAAAAACCCTTTAATACATGTCTCCCCTAGGGGAGGTAAAAAATTTGGTAGGTTCCCCCCCTTAATTGAGTTCCTTCTTCCCGGGGGTGGGGGGGAAATTTTTCTTTTTTGGGAAAAAAAAAGGTCCCAAAAGAACCCAAAATTTTTCCCATAAAATTCCCAGAGTAGCAAAAATGCTTTTTAAAAAAAATTTCCCTGTTTTTTTTGGGGACTTTTTTTTTGTGCTTGTAGAGATTGCTGATTTTGTATTGGTTTGCATTGTTTTTTGGTCCCACCCCAGCTTCCACCTATACATTTGTTTTTAAAAAATGGTTGTGTGACCAATTTTATTTTTTCTCCAGAAATGTAAAATTAAAAAATTTTTAAGGCATTTTTGTTGTCATCCAGGGGGGGCCCTGCAAGATTATTGTGAGCAATGGGGAAGGAAATTTGATGTTGTGGAGGGGGGGGTTTTTTGCTCGTTGGGACGTCTAGGACCCCGGGGGGGCCTTTTATAGTTTTTAACCCCTGGCGTTTTGCTGTCTGTGATGTTAGTGCATTTGAAAACAGCCAGAGACTAGTGAACTTTACATGTTGCACTTTTTTACTGAACTTACTGAACTTAGTTTACGCTACACTTTACTTTGTGCTACCGTCCTATTGCAGGGAGTAGGACTGGCTAAGTTCATGTGGTGATTTGGTGTGGTGATCAGGATGGTTTTCAGGACTTTTTTTGGCTACTTGAATCTAGTTGATAAGGATACTAAGTTCACTATGAAGTCATTACAATTTTCTGTTATGACTGTCTATATTAACAATAATCAACTTAGCACTGATTTGTTTTTTAAAGAGACAGACAGGAATAATTTGCTGTTGTTTAATAGTGAAAATTAGAGATGGGCGAATTGATTTAACGAAGTGGAATTCTTTTTGGGAATTTCGGGAAAAAACTTCGGTTCGGAAACGAGTCAAACTTGGGGGTATTGGGTTTGAAAGAAGTTGCTTTTGATTGTAAAATGGCTGCGAGAAACAGGGCTTTTAATGGGGCAAAGCACTCTGGGGGAAAAAGGGCATGCTGATGACATGTGCAGAGGTAAATGGGCAATCAAAAGGCCCGGCGGGATTCTGGGGACGTCCCGACAAATTTTTTCCGGGGCGACGTGGGGTCTTATGCTCTCCTGAATGATCAGGAAAGGGGCTCCCGGGCTGGCTGATAGTTTCTTACTGAAAAATTTTTGTTTTTTTATATAGCGATTTCTGGTGGGGTGTCTCAGTTGTCTCAGGGGACTGTTTTTAATGTTCTATTTCAAATTTTTTTGGGGATTGGATCTAAAATCCAGTGTGCGTCCACTGGCGTTATACTTTTCAATACCCAAGTGGGATTTAAGCCAGTTCCTTTTGTATTCTTTAAAAAAAACCAGCTTTTTTTTAAAATACAAATCCCACTTCTTTTTGGCTGCTAAAATTTCTTTGACGAAAATTTCCCTTCCGGGTTTTTAAAATTAAGATTGTTTTTGGTGTGCTTCCAAAGGGAAACCGTCTTTTAAAAACGCCAAAAAATATACATTTTCCCCTGTAGAAATTTCAAAAGCAAAGGCTAATTACAACTGTACCCCGTTGTGTGGGGTAAAAAACACGCAATTGAAACCACGAATAAAAAGCTATTTAGTTTGTGCGGCTCAATTCTTTAGCGCAATTTACACCCGGGGTTAAATTTAAAGCGTTTTTTTGGGGTGGGTGCTGACAAAAAAAAAACCGTCTTTTTCAACCCCAAAAAATATAACTTTTTTCCGGGTAGCCAAAATTCATGTCCGAAGAAAAAATTAACCCTGTTTGTGTTTTTTACATTTAGTAAAACACACAGTTTTTTTAAACGCCCACATACAAATTTAAAATTTTCCTGGCCTTTTGTGGAGCGAAATCTTTTCCCAAAGGGTTTTTACCCAAGCTTGTTACTGGGTTCATTTGGAGTCAAAAACAGGGCATTTTTTAAATCTTTTACAGATTTCATCATCAAAAGTGTCTGTTTTTTTTTAGAACAAACAGTTTTTCAGACAGGGGGGGGGGCAGGCTCTGCCCCTGCGGTGGCGTGGCAAAACATTCCTGGAACGGGCCCCAGGTCGCAGCACAGAAAGGGGGGTTCGCGGGAGGGGTCACTGGGGTGAGGCCAAAACTCCCCTTTTGTACTAGCGGCGTGTGTTTTTCCCAAACCCCCAAGGGGTTCTTGTTTGGGTTTGGACTGGGTTCACCCTTTCCTCCCAGTGACATCTGAAAAACCCAGCCAAGGGGCCGGGGGGAAATCAACAAAAAACCCTTGTTGGCAGGGCCGGGGAAAGCGGGTCAGGGGGCCCCCCACCGGGTCCTCAGCCCCCCTTTCTTCCCACCCGGTTCCCTCGCCAGAGTTTCTATTTTGTGGTCTGGGTCAGCCCCCACTATATGCGGGGGATAAACTTTTTAAAGGGGGGCAGTCGGGCAGCTATTTGGCAGGAAAAAAGGGGGCCCAAAAATCCCCTGCTTTTCCCAGTGGGGCGGCAAAGTTTTAGATGTGGGGTTTGGCAGGGGAGGCCCGGGTTATGAAGGTAAAGCCTCGGCATACCAAGACGGTGATGAGGACAGCAGTGAGGGATAAAAAACAAAAATAGATGATGATTTTTACCCGACCCCCACGGGGGAGCGGGGTGAGGAAAAGGGCTTCATCATCGTCAGGGGGAAGAGGGGGTAGTTTGGGCGGTCAGGCAGCGGCGCACCCAGCAATGGGTGGGGGGCCGTGGTAAACCCGGATGCAGCAGTGTGAGGTCGGGACCCAAAGCGGCCGTGGTAAAAAACCCCGCTTCGCGGGTCAAAAAAAGTAGGGGGCACGGGGGCTCGGGAAAGGCCCAGGCGGGCGGCAGTAGTCATTCAGTGCGGGGGCGGTTGAGGGTTTTAAAATCCATACTCGGCGGTTTGGCGGGTTCTTTGCTAAGAAAAGGAGGACCCGAAAAAGGGGTTATGAGAATCTGTAAGCGGGAAAGTAAAGCGTTGCCGGGGCTAACTTTGGGCCCCAAAGGGCCCCGGGAATAACACATGCAGCGTCCCCTCCGGGGGGCCCGGGGCGAAAGTGGCTCAGATGTGGTGGTCCTTCCTGCCCCTTCAGAAAACAGCAGGCAGACGCCCAGTGGCTGCATGAATTTTGGGTCCTTAAAGGCCCCCACCACCTCTGCAAAAGGGGAAAGCTGTTTCTCTTTGACATTCCCCCGGTCTGTGCCCCTGTCTTTTTATTTCAGGGCGCCAGCAGTCTTTTCAGCGGGCGTTTTCAAAGGAAACAGTATGGGCCCAAAAAATCCTAAGTTGAAAGCAGCGGGACCATGCTCCTGCCCAAAGGGTTTTTGGTTTTGGCGTCCCTCCCTTTCCAAAGGGTGGATTTTCACCTTCAAAAGAACTAAGGGGCTTGTGCCGACCCGGGGATGGAGATTTCCCAACCCTTTAATTTTTTTTTTAAAAAAGGCTAGTACCACCCACTTCAAAAATTTTTGAAAGAAGGGGGTAGTCCTTGAGCTTTCGGTTTTTTTCAAGGTGACGGCAGCGGGGAAAGTCTGGAGGTGTAATTTCGGTCAGGGCCCAGTACATGCCCTTTTAGGGCCCTACTGGGTGAATGTGCTTCCTGCCAGGACACCAACAATTGGGAAAAGTAGACCCCGCTTTCCCCCCAACGTTTTTCAAACTGCGGCCCTGCCCCAAGTCTGTTTTCCCCTCCCACCATCACCACCATCTCAGCCTTCACATGTACTCTCCATCATCCCCAAATGTTTTGGGTACAGCGGTGCACGCGTTCTACCCCCGGGTTTGCCTCAGCAAACGAAGTCACCAGGGGAGGAACTGCTCCGCGTCATTTCAGCAAGAAATCGATGAGTGGTTTCTCGCGCCAAATGCAAAATTTGGAAACCAAAGGTGACGGACAAAAGGGTGGAAAAAATGGTGTCCCCGCTGCACCGAGGGGGGGATGGTCCTTTCGCCCCGCATGGCGGGAAATGTTCAAAAATGGTTGTGAAAAAGGGTTTCCCGAAATCTTCCACTGATTTTTCAGAACTTCTTTAAAATTTGGGAGGAAAAAAAGTGCAAGCAATTTATCCATTCTTACAAAAACCCGGGAAACCCCCCTCAAGTTGCAAGGCAGGACGGGCCCCCCCCAACACACTCTGATATGGATGTTTCCACCCCTGGGAAAATTTCCCGCCCCCCCCATTGGGACCCACTGTAAAGAACAGAGAAAAGGGAAATTTAACCCATTTTTTGATGATCCAGGCAGACAGAAGTACCCCTGGTAAATTTGATGCAGGGCCCTGGCAGCTCATGCGTGACAAACCCGCCGTTTGTTGGGCCATTCGAGGGGGGGCGAGTTATTTTTCAGTCGCAGGACTAGGGGTGAATAAGTCTTCCAAGTTCATTTTTGGGGAAAAGATTTCTGAAAAAATTTTTGGGCAGGGGGTGGAGCCCTGGCGACTTTCATCTCATGACACATGGGTGGTGGGGGGGGCCCAAAAGGAGCAGAAGCTTTTTTTGGGGAAAAATTTTTTGGATTTTTACCCAGGTGACAAAAGGGGGAGGGCAGAAGCGCTGGAGGAGGTGTATGGAGATGAGGAAGGGAGGCAGATGACCCCCAAGCAAAGTGGCCCGGGATACAGTGGAAATGGGGCAGGGAGCCCCCGGGGGTACTTGTGCAGATGGCCCGCAGCCCTGCTTATTTGGGCCCGGTAGGAAAAAGCCCAATAGTCGCACCGGCAGGAGGGGGAAAGGGCTTCTGGGTCTCCCCCTATTGGCCCTCGTACCGGTCCCCAAATTTTGGGGGCCCTTTTTCCCCCCCTATTGAGAGGGAAGCAAATTTAAATACTATAGGGAAAAAAACCTCCGTAATTTTAGTTGGCCGGTGGGCCCTTTTGCGGGGTCGTCCCTCCCCTGACAGGTCTGCCCGGGGGGGTTCCCCAGCGCTCCGTACTTTCTTCCCCGGTTTTGGGGGGAAAGGGGGGGGGGTTTGGGGCAAATTTCCGCTCCATCAGTTTGGGAACCCAAGTCTGGAAATCACTGTTCAGCTTCCTTCACCCCCCTAGTGAGGCGGGCAAATCGCCAGCCGGGAGAAGCAGCAGGACCTGGAAACGTCCCCGAACCCAAACGGTTGTGGCCTCTTGGACAGCCTCTGCCCCCTTTAGTTAGAAGATCCCCTGGAATACTGGGCAGCCAAAAAAATTTTGTGGCCGCAAATTGCCCAGTTTGCAAGGGGGAGAAGGTGTCCCGCCCCGGGCCAGTAGTGTGGCCCTTTAGGCGGGTGTTCAGGGGGGGGGGGGGGCCATCGTTACCCCAAGGAGAACCCCCTTGTCCACGGGGAAAAATGGAACGACTGACCCTTTTTCAAGTTTAATTTAGGGGTGGATCGGCCCGGATTTCCACACACCAAAGCCTTTTGGGTCAGTCTGGGGTTTAAAACTACCCGGGCCTTTAGCCACTATTCCCATGCCGAAACCCCCCTGATGCCAACATCGCTGGGCAGGTTTTTCCATCTGCCTACCCATCTTTACCGGGACTGGTATTGCCACCCACCTCAACACTCTGTCATTTTTGCCCCTTATGATCTATGCTGCTGGCTGTTGCCCGGGGGGGCCCAGACATCCACACTGTGTTTTTGTGCCACTCTCTGACTCATTTCTGTTTCCCCCTGCCACGTCACCCCAAATCTTGTCATTGTTTTCACTCTGTGGCCTATCCTTTTTTTTCCACCTCCAGAAAAAAAAAATTTTTCATTTTGCCACTGTCTTTTCCTATGTGCTGTGTGGTTTTGGCCCCTGTCCTCCACACTGTTCAAGTGCCCCTGCCGGGCCTCATTTCTGCTGCCGCCGTGAAACCCCCGCTTCGCATTGTCCCCTTTTGGGCTTCCTCCTGTTTTTTTCCCCCCTCCAAAGGGAATTGTGCCCCTGCCCGCCCCATGCTTTCTGCTGTGGCTGCTTTCGTGTCCCCCACACTGTGTTTATTGTGCCCCTTTCTGCCTCATGGGTGCTGTGTGGCTGCTGCGCGGGCCCCCCCACACTGTGTCATTGTGCCATGCCTGGGCCCCTGCTGTGCCGCCCTGACCCCCAAACCCATCATTGTGCCATTTTTGTGGCTTCCTTGTTTTGGGGCCAAAAACCGAAAGTCATTGTGCCCCGCCTGGGCCCCATGCTGTGCCGCCCTGCCCCCTCTCTCAGTTTATTGTGCCATTCTGTGGCTTCCTTTCCCGTTTTGCCACCCCCAGAATTTTTCATTGTGCCATGCCTGACCTCTTTCTGTGCCTTTTTGGTGCTGCCTTCCTCCCCCACTGTGTTTATTGTGCCACTTTTGACCCCCTGCTGCTGGGTGGCTGCTGCCCTGTCCTCCCCACTGTGTTTATTGTGCCCCTGCCGGGCCTTCCCTGCTGCTGCCCCCGTGACCTCCCGCTTCCCGTCATTGTGCCTTTTTGTGGCTTCCCCCTGGGTTTTTCCCCCTCCCAAATGTCATTGTGCCCCTTTGGGGAACCCCTTTTGCTTTCCCCCGTGACCCCCGCTCTCAGTCATTGTGCCCTTCTGTGGCCCTTTCCCCCGTTTTTCCACCCCAGAATGTCATTGTGCCCCTGCTGCCCATGTTTTGTGTGGCTGGGTGCCCTTTTCCTCCACACTGGTTTATTGTGCCACTTTCTGACCCCATGCTGCTGCTGTGGCTTTGTTGGGCCCTGTCCTCCACACTGGGGTTTTTATTGTGTCACTGCCCGACCTTCATTTTTGCTTTGGGGTGACCTCCCCTCTCAGTCATTGTCCATTTGTGGCTTCCTTTTGTTTGCCCCCTTCAGAATGTCATTGTGCCACTTTCCTGACCTATGCCCGCTGCCGCCTGACCTCGCTCTCAGATTTTGCCTTTTTGTGGGTTCCCCCTGTTTTGCCACCCCCAGAAAAGTCATTGTGCCACTGGGACCTTATTGCTGCTGTGGCTGTGCCCTGTCCCCCACACTGTGTCATTGTGAATTTTGACCTCATGTGTGCTGTGGCTGCTTTCCGTGTCCTCCACCCCTGTGTCTTTTTGCACTGCTGACCCCATGTGTGCCGCCTTTACCTCCGCTCTCAGTATTGTGCCTTCTTGGCTTCCTTGTTTTTCACCTCCAAAAATGTCATTGGGGCCCCCTGGGCCCGACCCCCATGTGCTGCCCCCGTTTACCTCCCCTCTCAGTCTTTGGCCATTTTGTGGCTTCCTCCTGTTTTTCCCCCTCCAGAATGTCATTGTGTTTCCTGACCCCCTGCTGTTTGGCTGCCGCCCGGGACCTCCACCTTTTGTCATAATGTTGCCACCTGAGCTTCAGCTTGTTTTTTTAGAAATTTGCTGGATGACTTTATCGGTACATTCCCCCTTGAGGGTTTTTTTGGGCAGTTTTTTTTTTTTTCCCCCTTTAAATGGCCCAGGGTAAATTTTTTAAATGGCACTTCTAAGTGCGTGTCATTTCTAAAAAAAAACAAATTTTATGAAGACCAAAAACCCAAACTTCCCCCCTCATTTAAAGGAGTTGTCCATTTCGAGCTTTCGGGCCCGTCAGTGTCCCTGGTAAGGGGAAAGGGGGGTGCTTCTTGGTCTGCCCTTTTGCTCCCTTTTCCCCCTTTTCCCCCCCTTTAGCACACAGGCAGGCTTTTTCGTAACTTCAAAAAGGGGGGGGGGGGGGGGGTTTGCTTTTGAGTTCACCCTGTGTGTGCCTGCCTAGGTCTGTTACAGGAGAGGGCTGATCTATGAGTGTAAGAGGTTGTGAAGGCTGCTGTGTATGCTAATAGAGAAAGAGGGGATGCTTGTTCCTATATCCCCTGCTTAGCTTACAAGTTCCATCCATCTCCAGCAACAACAAGGGAGGTGTTACTATACTCAGGATGTTTTCACTAATACAGGAGAGCATAAAGTATTCACATGCCCCTGATCTGTATAGTATTAGAAATAGTCACAGTTCCAAAGACATATAAATGATTATAGTAACAGACAGGGTCACTGCTGTCACATTTTATTGGTGTAGAGTGCAGGAGGAAGCAGGCACACACAGGGTTAATCCAGGACACAGACGCCAGAGTCCTCCCTCCCCCTCCTTCCACTCCAGAAGCATTCTGTGCGGGAGGGGCTTCTGCTCCGACTGTCTTCAAAGGTGATGAGTCATTCAGACCTGACAGCCCGTAAGATAAGGATCAACAGGTCGGCTATTATAGAGATTTGAGAAGCTGATGTAGTAAATACAACAGGGCTTAGCTCAAAATCAGTAGGACATTTGTAATGAAAAATATATTGCAAAGCTGCTTGTTTTTTAAAGTCTTAAATTAAACCCAATTTAATTGTAGCGAAAAACAACCCCTTTAAGCAAAGGCCAACGTTACCAGCACCCGCAGGCTCTGTGCAGCCTGGAAATAGCTGCTTTTTAACGTGATTCGTGCCGAAGTAATTCGGAACGAAGTTATTTTTTGCCGAGAAATTCGGCGAAGTGAACGAAGCGAATTTCTGGAAATTCGCCCATCTCTAGTGAACATCCGAAAACAATGGTTGAGTCTTTACCTTATAGTCAATTCCTGCGGTTCAAGAAAATAGATGATGAACGAAAACTTAATGGGAAACTTTTAGGTATGAAGGACAAATTTTTGTTTTACACTAAATCTTTGTGTCAGGGACTGGTCAGGGGCACACGAACAGACACCAACAGAGTGAGGCCCTGACACTGGTCCCAACCACTGTCCATGCCTTTTGGGGGTGCCCGACTCCTAAATAGGTCGCCCCAACCAGAAGACTAGGAGCTACACTAATTAAGTGCAGATACAAGACCCAGACAAACAAAGACCGAACAAAATTTAAGGGGGTTCAGACAGCCAGGTTATACCCGGTCGGGAAGCAGCATTTAAAAAATTTCACTGAGAGAGAGAATAGTCAGTAGCCAAGCAAGGTCAGATACCAGAAATGATAACAGAAGGGAAACACTAGCTACAGGCAAAAAGACCTCTATAGCAGGCACAGGTGACTGGTAAATGCATCCTTAAATAGGGAAACAGCAGACAACGAACAGAGGTGATTTGTGGAAGAAACACAAAACTAGATAGGAAAACAAGGCTGTCAATCAAGGAGGAACACTGGTTAACTGAAAGAGTGATGGATGGTTCCTGGCCATGGGCGTTGGCCAGGAATCAATTACTTACAGAGAAAGAAGGACCAGTTCACACTGGTGAATAAGGATGCAAGGTATTACGTCAAAAACCATGGTTTACGTCGTACCGGCCGGGGCCGGCGACCAGAGCCAAAATTCAGGGTTGTGTCAGGCACAATAATGACAGTACCCCCCCCCCCTCTATGAGGGGCCACCGGACCCTCAACAGACCATCTAGGTTTGGCAGAGTGAACTTGGTGACCTTTTCCCTTTACTAACTCAGGGGCATGTTTTGCCGATGGGACTCGGAGACGGACATATTTAGGTCTGGGTTGGCAATTACCACTAGTTTTTTTGATTCTCAGTTGGGCTTTTTTAAAAATCTTATGACTCTTCACCCAAGACTGTGCACAGTCGATTGATGGCGGAATTTATCTCAGTTTTACAAACTGTAGCGGCAGAGTATATGAGATGGGAATCCTCCTCATAGCAAAAGGGAGAAAAGCTTAGACGGAGCAGAACTCTGTGAATCGGTAGTCGAGAACACTACTCCCGCAAAATAAAAATTTCAGGTTTTTTATATCAAATGCATAGATTCTTGCTGGGGACAAGTTAAAGCTTTGCCCCGGGGAGGTCTATGGTACAATCATGAGGTGGTGCGGGGAAGTTTTCCCGAAATCTCTATTAAACGTCAGATTTACATTCTAAAATTTTGTGTGTTTTCAATGAGAACGACAGGTCGTCCCTTTGATCAATCAGGGCCTAGTCAAACACGGATTATGGAGGCGGAGCCCGGGCAACCAAGAAGTATCCCCAGGAGTTTTCCATGACAAAAAAATTTCAAAAAAAATTAAATTTTGGCTGTGCCTCATATATTTTGAAAAAACGGCATGGTGCACACTGAAAAGGCAAAAGCAACATTATACAAATTCGTGGCACATAAAAACTAAGTAAACATCAAGGTTTTAGGGGAAAATTGGAAAGCATTACTGCTAAAGGAAAAAATGAAAAATGGATTTTAGTTTACAGTTTTTTATCAAAAAAGTTTTAAATCCCTCCCCAAAGCGTCAAGGGGGTCCCGTAAGGTGAGTCCCCAAACTAACTGTTTCCCCATAGGGTCCATTAGACTAAAAAACTGGAGTGATAGGAACCCGCTATGAAAATTTTCCGCACTTTGTTTAAAAAAGGTGGCGGAGTGCAGCAAGCCAATTTAGGTTTCCATTCCTCAAAAAAGACTTCAAAAATCAATTAGGCTGTGAAAACCCTTATTTTAAAAACTAAGCATAGGTGCACACTGAAAAGGCAATAGATACATCTAATACAAATATCAGTGGCACACAAAAAAAACTAAGAAAACATCAAGGTATATGAAATATTGGTATGCATTACTGCTAAGGAAAATATGAAAAACCTGGGATTCTTAGTTTACAGTTTTTGATCAAAAATTTTTAAGCTCACCTACCAATAGCGTCAAGGGGGATCCCAGTACAGGGAGCCCCCTAACACTAACATGTTACCTCACTAGGAGTCCATTCAGACTAAACATCTCAGGGAGTGATAGGAACCTGCTACTAAATTATCCTGCACTAGTTTAAAAGAGGTAGGCAGAGTGCAGCAACCCAAATGAGGCTGCCATTCCTCAAAAAAGACTTAAAAAAATCAATTAGGCTGTGCACATCCATATATTTTGAAAAACGTAAGCATAGGTGCACACTGGAAAGGCAATAGCATAAATCTAACAAAAATAACAGAGGCACACAAAAGACAAATAAAAACAACAAGGTATATAGGAATATTGGAAAGCATTACTGCTAAGGAAAATATGAAAACCTGGGATTCTTAGTTTACAGTTTTTGATCAAAAATTATTTAAGCTCACCCCAATAGCGTAAAGGGGGATCCCAGTACAGGTGAGTCCTTAACACTAACATGTTACCTCACTAGGAGTCCATTCAGACTACAACATCTCAGGGAGTGATAGGAACCTGCTACTGAATTATCCTCCACTAGCTTAAAAGAGGTAGGCGGAGTGCAGCAAGCCAATGAGGCTGCCTTTTCCTCAAATAGACTTCAAAAATCAATTAGGCTGTGCACATCCATATATTTGAAAAACGTAAGCATAGGTGGCACACTGAAAAGGCAATAGCATACATCTAATACAAAATATCAGTGGCACACTAAAAACTAAGTAAAACATAAAGGGTTTATATAGGAAATTGGAAATGCATTACTGCTAAGGAAAATATGAAAAAACCTGGGATATTTTAGTTTACAGTTTTGATCAAAAATTGTTTAAGCTCACCTCCCAATAGCCGTCAAGGGGATCCCAGTACAGGTGAGTCCCTAACACTAACATTTTACCTCAATAGGAGTCCATACAGACTACAACATCTCAGGGAGTGATGGGAAACCCTGCTACTAAATTTTATCCTGCAATAGTTTAAAAGAGGTAGGCGGAGCAGCAAGCCAATGAGGCTGCCATTCCTCAAATAGACTTCAAAAATCAATTAGGCTGTGCACATCCATATATTTTGAAAAACATAAGCATAGGTGCACACTGAAAAAGGCAATAGCATACATCTAATACAAATATCAGTGGCACACTAAAAACTAAGTAAAACATCAAGGTATATAGCAATATTGGAAATGCATTACTGCTAAGGAAAATATGAAAAACCTGGGATTCTTAGTTTACAGTTTTTTTTATCAAAAATTGTTTAAGCTCACCTCCCAATAGCATCAAGGGGATCCCAGTACAGGTGAGTCCCTAACACTAACATGTTACCTCACTAGGAGTCCATTCAGACTACAACATCTCAGGGAGTGATAGGAACCTGCTACTGAATTATCCTGCAATAGTTTAAAAGAGGTAGGCAGAGTGCAGCAAGCCAATGAGGCTGCCATTCCTCAAATAGACTTCAAAAATCAATTAGGCTGTGCACATCCATATATTTTGAAAAACGTAAGCATAGGTGCACACTGAAAAGGCAATAGCATACATCTAATACAAATATCAGTGGCACACTAAAAGCTAAGTAAAACAACAAGGTATATAGGAATATTGGAAATGCATTACTGTTAAAGAAAATATGAAAAACCTGGGATTCCTCGTTTACAGTTTTTGATCAAAAATTGTTTAAGCTCACCTCCCAATAGCGTCAAGGGGATCCCAGTACAGGTGAGTCCCTCACACTAACATGTTACCTCACTAGGAGTCCATTCAGACTACAAGATCTCAGGGAGAGATAGGAACCTGCTACTGAATTTTCCGCACTAGTTTAAAAGAGGTAGGCGGAGTGCAGCAAGCCAATGAGGCTGCCTTTCCTCAAATAGACTTCAAAAATCAATTAGGCTGTGCACATACATATATTTTGAAAAACGTAAGCATAGGTGCACACTGAAAAGGCAATAGCATACATCTAATACAAATATCAGTGGCACACTAAAAACTAAGTAAAACATCAAGGAAATATAGGAATATTGGAAATGCATTACTGCTAATAGTGTTAGCGATTATTATCGACAAATTTTGAAATCGCAAGGTTTTTATGGGTGATCAAAATTTTAGATCATGCGATAATTTAAGGCTAAAATCTGCGCATCATCTATTAAGATCGTGCCATTTTCAGCGCTTCCGTATTTTTGGCGCCAGCAAATCACATTAACAGAGTAGAGCAGGTGAGATGTGTGGCAACGTCATGACGGGGATGGTAATGGTGCGATTGGCGGGAAAAAATCACATGATCTCGTTTTACATAGAACAGCGTTTCCTGCTCAGCCTCAGTGTCTCTCAGCGTGTCATAGGAGTAGGACGTGCGCTCTCCCTGTGGCCAAACAGCTCAGCGAATTTATTCTATTTCTGCACAGAGAAACCTCTACTATTAGCTGTGATCCTCACAATTTAGTTAGATTAGAGATTGGAAGATTTTTGTAGTTAGGTAGAGAATTTAAAAGGAGCACTACCACTGTAAAGTCACAGGGGAGCGAAGGGGGGCCCCCCCGGACGAACACAGACAAGCTTTTATAAAGAACACTGGATAAAGTTCACCAAGACTTAGTGTAGACATTGCACTGCAATATCTTTATTATTAACAGTTTGCTACTGAAATATTTCCTGGGTATTTTGGGCAGCCTGAACTTATAAATTAAGGATACACATCATTTCTATAACTGCAGGTCTCTGTTTAGGTGCAAAACTCCACTTTTATTATCAGTATACGTTTCAGATAGGTGTTCATTTACAATTTTAACCCATTCCACCTTTGTTCAAATCCACTTGCACTTAAATCTGAAAACAGCAATTTTATAGTCACCACAGGTTTTAAATGAAAGGTGCAAAAATACCGTGTATTATACGAAAACATAACAGTACGGTTTTTGACTTTGGCGCACTACAGCTTTGTTCATTGACGCAGCTTGCACGTAAAAAAAAAAACAAAAATTTTTTAATATCACCCAGGTGAATTGAAGGGAAAAAAAAAACATTTTATTACCCGAAACATTTCAGAACTGTTTTTTGATTTTTGGGCGTACTACATTTTTTCTTGATGCAGCTTGCACGTAAACTTAAAACACAATTTTATATTCCCACAGGTGAATTGAAAGGGTCAAAAAATACCGGGGGTTTAAAATAAAACATAACAGATACGTGTTTTTTTATTTTTGGCGCACAACATTTGTTCATTGAGGCACTGCACGTAAATCAAAAACAGCAATTTTTAATCACCACAGTAAATTGAAAAGTCAAAAAATACATTTTTTTATCCAATACATTTCAATACGTTTTTTGATGTGGCGCACACAGCTTTGTTTTTTTACGCAGCTTGCACTAAAATCTTAAAAACAGCAATTTATAGCCCACCACAGTAAATTTTGAAAGGTGCAAAAAATACCAGAAAAAACAAAACTAACAGATACTTTTTTTTACTTTGGCACACTACAGCTTTTTCTTACGCAGCTTGCACTAATCTAAAAAAAACAGAAATTTTATAGTTTACCACAGTGAATTGAAGTGCAAAAAAACATTTTATTTCCGAAACATTTCAATACGTGTTTTTTGACTTGGCGCACTACAGCTTGTTCATTACGCAGCTTGCACGAAACCTTAAACGAAAATTTATAGTCACAAGAGTTAATTGAATGGGGCAAAAAAACCGGTATTATACAAAAAAACATAACAAAAAGGTTTTTTGCACTTTTGACCATCCAATTTGTTGATATAGACCCCCGAGTTAAATTTAACCCACAATTTTGTTTTTTAGAGGGTTTGAGATACCTTTTTTTTCCGCTTTTAAATGAAATTTTTCCAAAACTATTCCCTCCCTTTCTAAAATTTTTTTATTTTTCGGAACATGGAGCGAAATGCATGGTAACGAGAAAAGAGGGGGGTACACATGGAGGTAGAGGTAGGGAAAAAAGTGCCATTCCAGTGCTGGCGACAACAGCATCCAGCGGATCGTCATTGCAGGACCGCGGGCCTGCATCGCGGGGTCAGGGCCCCCGGGTGAAAACTCAGTAACGAACAGCGTCCCCAAATCTGTCCTTCAGGGGTTAATGAAACCCTGTATCCAGATTCACCCCCTCTCCCAGTCACGGCCACAAATGCCATCATCAAAACACACCCTCCAACATGAAGCAGCCCAAATGTAAACTCTTTACCCACCACTGGGATAATCCATTTCTGAAGACCTTTTTGATGACAAAAGCTTTGGGTGGTCAAAGGGCAGTTAAAAGATCAAGAGGATGATTATGCTCGACGCCCAGTTACTGATCCCATCAGAGGGGGAGAAGGAAGCCGGTCAATCGGAAAAAAACCCCGGGGGGGTCGGCAACGCCTTGCGGCCCCTTGCTTGTAGCCCGCCTTCGGGAGAGAAAGTCAGGACGACCAAAATCACCTGTGGGATAGAGGATGATGACGCATGCGCCATCGTGGTCTTTTCCGCAGAATTTTGGCTTCGAGCGCTTCATCAGTGACGAGGAGGAAACATGGGGTTGTCAATAGGGTCCCGCCACAAAAAGGAGGGGGCGTCCAAATCCCTATAGTTTCCCCCAGCCAGGGTCACGCAACCCCGCTCCTCGCTTATCGCCGTAAAAAAGGGTCCAGGACCCCCAAAAGCCTGGGCCTTCTTTGAGCAAGCCCTGATTCCCCACGAGTCATACCCGCCTTGCCGTAAACACATAAGTAAGGCAAGAACTTTAAGTGGTTAAACCCACCAACATTCAGTCACATGCAGCGAATGCATGAATTTAAAAGGAGGAACACTTGGCCAAAAAAGGCCAACCGACGCCGGGCCTCCAAACCCCGTCACACCCCTGTCTCCGCCTCCTCCCCCCCCACCACAAAGCGCCCAGCGCCCATTTCTCTCAAGTCATGATCAGGGACAGCCTCCGCTTCAGCCTCCACCCGTCGCCCAAGTACCACCACACCACCGAGACCGATCCACCCCTTCTCCTTCCGGCAGTTTTTACGACCCCCGCCGACAGCGCCCTCTAGCACCCCTTCGTCTCCCAGGGTTTGGGGGCAGAAGAAACACTTTAACCCAAAACCCCCCAAAGCCAAAAGCCTGAAAGTCGGGATTTTCCAGCTTTGCCTTGGAAATTTCCTTTTTCCCTGGGGACCAGATGGGTTCCGCCACTCAAAAGGGCCCTTTCCCGCCCCCAATACCAGAGCCGAGCAGGCATTTTATCCCGAAAAGCCGTCCCTTCCCGGGCCCCCACGTGCATCTAAAAATTTCAAACGCTTGTCGCATTTGTGCCGGGAAAAATCCATCTACCACCGACACATGGGCTACAAGCACCTCCAAAGGGCCGCAATCTCTGTTTACGCCAGGGGCGTGGGCGCTCTCCGCAACAAGACCGGCCTGGCGGGGGACAAGAACCTTTTGCCCCAAAATGGAACGAAACGGCGAAATCGCTGCCGCCCTTAAAATCGGAGGCTGGGGCACATCCCTTGCCTTGCACAAAAGTCATGGGCCTGGTTTTTCCAGAAAAAAATTTTAAAACTACCCGGGGGCTGGACTCCTCGAAGAAGCCGAGCTAGTTCGCACTTCCGCCGTTCGCACCCTCTTCGTCCCCCGGGTGCTTGGGGGCGTAGCTCGGCCCCCGTCAACCGCTCATTTTTTGACTTGCAACACGCTGGAATTTCCACCCTCCACATGCCCAGCATTGGGCAGCACGCAATCCATTACCAGTACAATACACATGGGTACAAGCACGGGCGGACCTCGGGTGTTGACCACCGAGAGTGGAGGGGGTAAAAGCTCTGCACCATCCTTGCCAGTTTTTGAAGAACCAACAAAAGGTCATTTCGGACAATGCCCTTTCAGCATGACTTTTTGGGGATCTTAGTTCTGGAACACGTTGGGCACTCTGAAAAACAGGTCCCGCCGCGACAGGAGGGGAAAAACCAGATGCGGACACGGACTTTCTCTCCGTCAAATCCACAAGGCCCCCCAGTTTCACAAATTTCATCGTCTGATTAGGGCAGGGTTTTGGGTCCAAGCTATCAAGGGGGCCATCAGCTCTAGGGGCATACTCAGGCAATCCGGGGTGTGTTGAAGCTTGGGCCGGAGGGTGCGGGGAGGGGGAGGATGAGGAGGAGGAGGAGGGTATTCCTAACTCCGATTTACCGACGTTTCCTGCTTGAAAGAGTTGGCCGAAAATTTTAGGGGGAGGGGGAAATGAGGGGAAAACAATTTGCTATGCCCCTCGACCCAGAGGGTTGGGAAAAACAAGCCCACTCTCACAGAGTGCTTTGGGTGCTCCATTTCCTCCCCCCCAAAAGAACCTCGCATTAAGGCCTTCAAAATGAACAACAGTACGGGGGCCACCCTCCTGGGATCCCCGGTACAAAACAAAAATCACACTTTCCTTCCCCCCACCCAAAAAGAATAAAATGCAGAAAAGGGGACCTTGCTGATTGACAACTGGAGACATCTGTTTCGTTTTGCTTTACGTTTTTCAAATGCACGGGGGAACAACGCCCGAACTGACACATTTGAGTGCCAAGTAGCCGAGCCACAGCAGCAGGGAAGGGGCAGAAACCTAATGGGTGAACCCTGCAACTTTTAAAATTTACCACCTCACCAAAGCAAGCAATGCAGGCACACAACAAAACCCCAACCCGCTTAAGATCATGGGCCGACTATATCATCTCACACCGAGTTTTTGTATGTGTTTCCGGACCCCAAAGACTTCGGGTTTCCAAAAAAGGACAATGGCCCAGCGGCTCCCGCCCCCATGAGGGGTTGTCCTCCCCCACCAGCGCAATCTGACGGGGCCTTCAGCACCCGGAGGATATTTCAGACAAACCATCCCCTTTCCCAATAAGTGGATCGTTTTTACTTTTATCAAAGAATCGGCATGGATCTCTGGGGATTTGTGGCCCCAAATTTCCCCGGGGTTTCCCATAAATTGCTGTCTATTTCCATTCCTCTCCAAACAGAAATGGTCCTCTTGAAAAACTTATTTTTAAAATGATCATTTTTTACTGAATTTTTATTCTCAGTTTCCCAACATTTCTTTTTGCTTTTTGTGTGAGGAACTGTAAAAGACACCAAGGTTTATGAAAAAACCATATTCCTTTTTACCCACTTCATCTTTTAAAATTTTTTTCGCATTGTCAAGGGTTTTGGGGTCATTTTTCCTCATAATTTTTAAACAGTGGCTGAAAAGAAATTTTTAAAATTTTTGGGGGTCTTTCTGGAATACGCAATAATTATGGTCCTTTGGAACAAAAATGTGCTTTTAATCATTTCTCCTCAAAATTTTTAACAGTGGCGAAAGTCTATTTTAATTTTTTGGGGTCATGTTCTGTGAATACACAAAATTATGGCCTTTGAACGAAATGTGGCTTTTAAGTGGCATTTCTCCCCACAATTTTTAACAGTGGCTGAAAATCAAAATTATAATTTTTTGGGCTTTTGCTGTAATACAGAAATTTTTTGGGTCCTTTGGACAGAAATGTGGCTTTTAATGGCATTTCTCCCTCACAATTTTTAACAGTGGCTGAGAAGCAATTTTAAAATTTTTTTGGGGGTCATGTTGCTGTGAGATAAAGCTATAACAGGTCCTTTGCACAGAAATTTGGGGTTTCTAAGTGGCATTTCCCCTCACAATTTTTAACATGGCTGAAAGTTTTTTTTATAATTTTTGGGTTCATGCTGCTTTGAATGCAGCAATACTACGGGTCCCTATTAAAAAAAAATGAGGATGAGGGGGAGGAGGGGGTATTCCTAGACCCGAGTAGGGACTTCCTGTTTTTGGAAAAGGTTGGGGGAATTTGAGGGGGAGGAGGAAGATGAGGAAATCATTTGCAGGCCCCTCGCCCAGAGGCTTGGGAAATCAAGGCTCCACTCCACGAGTGTTTATCTCCATTCCCCCCAACATGATCCCGCAAAAGGCCTTTAAAAATAAAACATTTTACGGGGGCCACCCTCCTGGACCCCCCTTACAAAACAAAAACTCAGCATTTTTCCTTCCACCCCCCCCAAAAAGAGAGTAAAATGCAGAAAATGGAGCCCCTTGCGTTTGATAAAACGAGACCTGTGCGTCTGCTTCACGTTCTTAAAAAGCAGGGGGAACAACGCCAGAGACGGACAGCAGTAGATGCCAAGAGCCTACGGCAGCACACGGGCAAGGTGGCAGAAGCCAATGGTACCTCTGCAATTTTTATTTTACCACCTCACCAACGCATGCAATGCGGCACACATACAACCCCCCGAGCCCACTTAAAAATCATGGGGCACGACATCTGCATCTCAACACCGATTTTTTTATTGTTCCCGGGACCCAAAACTTCTGGTACCCAAAAAAGACAAGGGCCCCGAGTTTTGGCTCGCCACGCCAAAGGTTTTGTCCTGCCCAGCAGCCACTCAATCGACGGCCCTTCACACAGCCGGGATCATAACAGACAAACGCATCCGGCTTTCCACAGATAAGTGATCGTTTGACTTTCATAAAGATGAATCGGGCATGGATCTCTGATGATTTGGGGCCCCCAATTGCCGGGTTACCGTTTTAGTTCTGGCTATTTCACTTCCTCTCCAAACAGAAAGGCCTCTTGAAAAACTTTTTTTAAAAAATGATCTTTTCTTAAATGCAATTTTTATTCTCAGTTTCCAACATTTTTTTTGCGGGTTTTTATGTGAGGAGCGAAAAGACACCAAGGTTCATGAAAAAACCTTTTTCCATTTACTCACTTCATTTTTAAAATTTTTTTCGCATTGTCAGGGTTTTGGGGGCATGTTGCCTCAGAATTTTTAACATGGCTGAAAGTCATTTTTAAAAATTTTTTGGGGTCATGTTCTGTAGATCAGCAATAATTATGGCCCTTTGGAACAGAAATGTTTTTTTAATGGATTTCTCCCTCAAAATTTTTAAAAGGGCTGAGAAGTCATATTTTAATTTTTTGGGTCATGTTCGTGAGATACAGCAATAATTATTCCTTTTGGAAAACGAAATGTGGTTTTTAAATGCATTTCTCCCTCACAATTTTTAACAGTGGCGAGAAGTATATTTATAATTTTTGGGGTCATGTTGCGGAAAAAGCTATAATCATGGTCCTTTTGGGAACAGAAAGTGGCTTCAAGGGGCATTTCCCCCTCACAAATTTAAAAAAGGCTGAGAAGTCATTTTTATAATTTTTGGGTCATGCGCTTTGAAATGCAGCAAACTAAGGGCCTATTTTAAAAAATGTTGTTTCCCAATAGACATTTTTTCTTCACAAAAGTCCAAAGTGGCTCAAGGGCATGCTTTTGAATTTTTTGGGGCATTTTGCTTGACATGCAGCATACACAGGCCAATTATAAAAAAAGTTTTTCCAACAGACATTTGTTTTTTCACAATTTTCAAGAGTGGCTCAAGGATGATGGTGCGTCAAAACAGAAAGGAGACACTGTTAATGGACAATTTGCAAAAAGGTTTTTTTTTTCAAGTCTTTTAAAAAGCTATCAATCCCAATTGAACAAAACCCCTTTTAAAAAAAAAAAAAAAAAAAAAGAAGGGGGATTCCATCCATTTTAAAAATGGTTTTCAGAATTAAAAAAAAAATAAAAAACTTGCATGTACAAAATAGCTTTAAAAAAAAACTTCTAATTGTAAAAAAAGGGGGTTTCAGGAAAACTTGACCAGATTGGGTTTTTCAAGGGGCAAGGTTAAGGGCACGGGCAAGAACAAAGACAGAGACCATTTTCCCCCCCGTTGATAAAATGAAAAAAGAATGCCCAAGAAAAAGGGCACCGGGTTTTAACAGGACGTTAACCCCCATAAATTTTCCCAATGAAACCAATTTGTCCGCACCATACGGGGGCAACGCTACCCAGGGCTTACTGGTACTGAGGGAAGGGTGGAATTCTCACACTTCCCCTCCCCCTCTGCTCACATACAGTTTTCGTTTCTGCTCATCAGGGCATTTAACCTGCGTTTAGTAATGACGGACGCCAGCCTGGGCCTCACCGCACCCACTGTAACCCGGCCCTGGGGCTGCTGGGCACAGGACATTTTAGTCAATGTCCCTTCAACTAAAAAGGGGTTGAAAACTCCTTTTCCCGGCACTTTTTAATCTGGGGGTCACAGGTTTTAAAGGTCATACTGGTCCGGACAGGTAAGTCAATGTCCATTCAACTAAAAGTGGTGAAAGACTCCTTTTTCTGGCACTTTTTTAATCGGGGGGGCATGCAGGTTTTTTTGGTCATACTGCGGTCCGGGCATTCTAGTCAATGTCCAGTTCAACTAAAAAGGGGGCTGAAAGACTCCTTTTTCCGGGACTTTTTTTTTCTGGGTCCCAAAGGTTTAAGGGGCATGCTGCGGGCCCCCGGCAGGTTTGTCAATGTCCATTCAACTAAAATGGGGGTTTAAAACTATTTCTTCCGGGACTTTTTTTAAACTGTGGGTCATCAGGTTTTTAGGGTCATTCTGCGTTTTCCCGACAGGGATATTCAATTCCATTTTAAGTAAAATGATGGTTCAAATAATACTGCTTCTGGCACTTTTTTTAAATTTTGGAGATGCAGGTTTAAGGGGCATCTGTGGCACAAGACAGGGGTAGTGTGGTGGTGTGAATTTTTTCTGGGCTTTTATAGCCAAGTGTTGTGCCTAAAATAGCAGGTATCCATTTTTTCTGTTGTGGCTGTTAATTCCCCCGCTTCTCCACCCTATTTGGCGTAAGAATAAGGGGTTGTTGCTCCCCATAGACTTTAAATTTTTCATCGGAGTGATCACATCGACTTCGAAAAAACCTTTTCGATGGTGGGCCACCTATCGACTATCGCCCCTTTCATAGCCAACGTAATTTCTCAAAACTACTGCTAAGGAAAAAATAAAAACCCGGATTTTTTAGTTTACATTTTTTTTATCAAAAAAAGTTTTAAACTCACCTCCCAAAGCACAAGGGGGTCCCAAAAGGTGATCCCCCAACACTAAAATTTTCCTCACTAGGGGTCCCTTCAACAAAAAACACTCAGGAAGGGTAGGGAAACCCCTACTGAATTTCCTCAATAGTTTAAAAAAAAAAGGGACAGAGTGCGCAACCATGAGGCTCCATTCCTCAAATGACTTTAAAAAACAATTAGGCCACATCCCAAAATTTTAAAAAAAAAGCAAGGGGCACACTGAAAAGGCAAAGCATACATCTCATACAAAAATCAGTGGGACACAAAAAAAAAGTAAAACACAAGGTATAAGGAATATTGGAAATGCAAAACTGCAGGAAAATATAAAAACCTGGGGGGGGGGGTGAGCTTAAACAATTTTGTCAAAAACTGAAACTAAGAACCCAGGTTTTTTATATTTTCCTTAGCATAATGTTTTAAAATTTTTTTTTTTTTTTTTTTTTTTTTTTTTTTTTTTTTTTTTTTTTTTTTTTTTTTTTTTTTTTGTTTTTAAAAATTTTTTTTTTTTGGTTTTTTTTTTTTTTTTTTTTTTTTTTAAAAATTTTTTTTTTTTGGGCCGACTATAGACTATCGCCGATGTCGATAGCCACACACGTAATCAGCACAACACTAGTCCCTAACACTACATGTTACCTTTCTTTGGAGTCCATTCAGACTACAACATCTACAGGGTGTGATAAGGAATTGCTACTGATTTCCCTGCACTGGTTTAAAAGAAGTAGCGGAGTGCAGCAAGCCAATGAGCTTGCCATTCCACAAATAGACTACAAAAATTGGTTAGGCTGTGCACTTCCATATATTTTGAAAAACGTAAGCATAGGTGCACACATGTGCAAGGCCAATAGCATACATTATAATACAAATATCAGTGGCAACCCCTAAAAACTAAGTAAATCATTCAAGGTATATAGGAATTTTTGAAAATTGCAGTTACTGCTTAGGAATTATGAAAACCTTGGGGATTCAATTTACAGTTTTGGTTCAAAAATTGGTTTAAGCTCACTCCCTCCCAATAGCGATCAAGGGGATCACAGTAAGGTGGTCCCTAACACCTAACATGTTACCTCACTAGGAGTACCATTCAGACTACAAAAAAACTCTGGAGTGATAGGATCTTGACTACTGAATTTCACAGCACGGTTTAAAAGGAAGTAGCCAGAGTGCAGCAAAGCCAATGAGGTTGCACTTTCTAAAATAGACTACAAACAATTGTTAGGCTGTGACTTCCATATATTTAGAAAAAACGTAAGCATAGGTGCACATGGAAGGCAATAGCATCATCTAATACAAAATATCAGTGGCACACTAAAAACTAGTAAAACCTTCAAGGTATATAGGAATTTTGAAAATGCATTACTTGCTAAGGAAAATATGAAAACTGGGATTCTTAGTTTACAGTTTTTGTTCAAAAATGGTTTAAGCTTCACTCCCAATAGCGTCAAGGGGATACCGTACAGTGAGCTCTCCTAAACACTAACATGTTCTACACTAGGAGTCCATTCAGACTACAACATCTAGGGAGTGATAGGAACTTGCTACTGAATATACCCCTGCATGGTTTTATAAAGAAGTCAGGACAGAGTGCAGCAAGCCAATGAGGTTGGCCATCCTCAATAGACTACAAATTTGGTTAGGCTGCCCTCTTTGCATTCCATATATTTAGAAAAACGTAAGCAATGTAGCAAGTTCTATCAATCCCTGAAGATGTTGTAGTATGAAGGACTCCTAGACTGAGTCGGTAACATGTAGTGTTAGGGACTCACCTGTACTGCGGTCCCCTTGACGGCTATTGGGAGGTGAGCTTAAACAATTTTTGAATCACAAAACTGTTAAACTAAGAATCCCAGGTTTTCATATTTTCCTTAGCAGTAATGATTTAAAAAATTCCTATATACCTTGATGTTTTACTTAGTTTTTAGGGTGTCACACGATATTTGTATTATTTTTGCTATTGCCTTGCCAGTGTTGCACCTTGCTTACGTTTTTTCTAAATTTAGGGAGTCCACTGCCTATACCATTTTTTTGTAGTCTATTTTGAGTGAATGGCCAACCTCATTGGCTTGGTGCACTCGCTACTTCTTTTGAAACCAGTACAGGGTAATGCAGTAGCAAGTTCCTTTCTCTCCCTGAGATGTTGTAGTCTGAATGGACCTCCTAGTGATGGTAAACCATGTTTAGGTGTTAGGGACTCACCTGTACGGGGATCCCCTTGACGCTATTGGGGGGGTGAGCTTAAACAATTTTTGATCAAAAACTGTTAAACTAAAAAATCCCAGGTTTTCATATTTTCCTTATCAGTAATGCATTTTCAAAAATTCCTATATACCTTGATGTTTTACTTAGTTTTTAGTTTGCCACTGATATTTGTATTATATGTATGCTATTGCCTTGCCAGTGTGCACCTATGCTTACGTTTTTCTAAATATATGGAAGTGCACAGCCTAACCGATTTTTGTAACCTCTCTGTCTTACATCCTGTTTGTTCTAAAATGTACAGACTCTGTTTAATAAAGATATCTGTATATGATAAATACACACCCTGTATTTGACTCCAAATGGACCCACCAACAAGCTTGGTTAACCCTTGCATATAAATTGCGCTCCACAAATGGCCAGGAAAAATTTACTTGTATGTGCCATTTAAAAACACTATGTATTTTACTGAATAGAAAAGCGCAAACTGGCTTAATTAACCTACGGATATGAATTATGCTACAGGCCAAATGTCTTCTTTGGTGTTGAAAAACACCGTTTCTTTTAGTGACCACAACACCAGAAAAATACTTAATTAACCCTTGGATCTAAATTGTGCAAATGACATGAGGTGCCAAAAATTACCAACTATGTAGCGTATTAAAACGACGTGTATTTTACTGAGCACAACAGCAGAAAAATCCTTAATAAACCCTTGAATCTAAATTGCGCAAATGAAATGAGGCGCCAAAAATTACCAGCTATGTAGCATGTTAAAACGACGTGTATTTTACTGAGCACAACAGCAGTAAAATGCTTAATTAACCCTTGGATCTAAATTGCGCAAAAGAAATGAGGTGCCAAAAATTACCAGCTATGTAGTGTGTTAAAACGACGTGTATTTTACTGAGCACAACAGCAGTAAAACGCTTAATTAACCCTTGGATCTAAATTGCGCAGAAGAAATGAGGTGCCAAAAATTACCAGCTATGTAGCGTGTTACAATGACGTGTATTTTACTGAGCACAACAGCACAAAAACGCTTAATTAAACATTGGATCTAAATTGCGCAAATGAAATGAGGTGCCAAAAATTACCAACTATGTAGTGTGTTAAAACGACGTGTATTTTACTGAGCACAACAGCGTAAATGGCTTAATTAACCTTGGATCTAAATTTCGCAAAAAAAATAAAGGTCCCAAAAAAATTACCAGCTATGTAGGGGTTTTAAAAAACGACGTGTATTTTACTGAGCACAACAGCAGTAAAATGCTTAATTAACCCTTGGATCTAAATTGCGCAACAGAAATGAGGTGCCAAAAATTACCAGCTATGTAGCGAGTTACAACGACGTGTATTTTACAGAGCACAACAGCAGAAAAACGCTTAATTAACCTTTGGATATGAATTATGCTACAGGCAAAAAATTTTCTTTGTCGTTGAAAAACACCGTTTCTTTTAGTGACCACAACAGCAGTAAAATGCTTAATTAACCCTTGGATCTAAATTGCGCAAAAGAAATGAGCAGCCAAAAATAAAGTGGTATTTGGATTGTAAAAATGCTGTTTCTTTAACTGAATACAACAGCAACAGGCTTAGATAACCCTTGAATATTCAATGTGCTCAAGAACTGAGCAGATAGCATTAAAATGTATATGCAGCTGAATTGGACGCACACTGGACTTCAATTCCAATACCCCACAAATCAAAATGTAAGAGAAGCAGTCTCTGAGACAAGCTGTGACACCCCCCAAAAATCGCTGTATAAAAGTTAGTTCTTAAAGGGGTTGTGCCACGATGTAATGTTGACGTGGGATCCTCCAAAATGGGTATTAAACCAATTTTCAAAAAATTAGGGTTTTAAAAAAATTTGCAGCCTGAGAGAGCTACGGTGCCTCCTCCCTTAGTTACTTCAAAGTTCATTGTAGACCTGAAAAGAGCTCTGGCTGGGTTGGAGAGAAAGCTTTTTTTTTGATAGATGGTGCGAAGTTTTCGGGGGCCCCGGGTAAAATATGTTGTTTTTTTATAGGGAAATCCCTATTGAGTGTGATTATCTGAGTAGACCCCTTTCTGTATCTGTGACAGGCTGAAGAAGCTTTAAAGCTGAGTGGAGAAAGCGTGTCTTTGAAAACAAAATCCCCAGTTGTAGTTTGTTTTTTGAGTGAGCTTTTTCACACGATCCCTTACAGCTCTGTGCCGGGCCCTGCTGTCCTCCTCAGCTCGGGGTTGTTTACATTTGCTTCTTAGAGATAAGGCACGCCCGGGAAAAACCTTTTTAAAGTGGAGACCAGCGCACGTTCATACACAGCACGGCAGCAGGTGAATGCCACATCACGCCCGGACTTATATAGTGCGGTATGTCACAAACCCGCCGGCTTGATTGGTTTTCATCTCTGCACAGTATTAGGTTACCCCCTTTCTTATTTCCCCCATGAAACGCCATTGTCGTGCCATTTTATAAATTAAATAACACGCTTCTTTCCCGCAATCCCCCCAAAATTTGACTTCGTTGGAAAAAATTTTTTCCTGAAATTATAAAAATTCCACTTCTTTAAAATCGATTCCCCATTTTAAACCCAAAACCCTTTTTGAATTTTGTTAGTGAATTTCCCAATTACAAGTTTCCTGGTAAAAGGGGCCCCTCATTGTCACTGCCCCACAGTAAGAATCCCTTTCTATTTTTGTAGAAACCTTTGTTTGTTTTTATGTAAATTTTTGTTTAGAGCCACAAGCATCTCTATGGATAATTTTAAGAACCTTTAACACAGATTCAGCTCACCTACATGAGCAATAGATCAATAACGCAAATAGCAAAGTGCAGCTTACCTACACAAAAGTTAGGACGCTTTGACGCAAATGGGGACATGCAAACAGCCACTTCGAGCTTTATATGTAGCGGATTAATTTAATTATTCCATGCCAATTTCAAGTAATTTTGTCAGTGCATTTACTCAAATGACCCAATGGAAATTTTTCTTGATAGTAGTTTTTTTTAATTTTGGTTGTGCAACGATACCCCTTTCTTGTATACCATTGTACCTGCCTTTTATGTATTGTAACAACCTTGTATCCACCCATTGTATTATATAAAGATTGATTATTGTAATGTGGTTCAGTTCTGATCTGTAAGACACAGAGATCATACGATTCCATAATAAAACCCTTTTTTGAGCAAGAAACTGAGATGTTTATCCTTCCGTATCAGTTGGTGTCTCCGTCCGGTTTCTTCAGACATCAAGACGACGGGATCCTGGCCTGTTATGGACTGCTGAAGGGTTCAAACGGTATAAAAGGTGGCTTTTTCCCTATTTATCCACTTTTTGTCTGCCAGTCTATGCATGCCGTTTGAAGGTAAACCATATTTATCCCCTCTCCCAGGGATTGTTAGAATGTTTAATGTTGCTAATTAAGTCAAATGTTGTTCTGTTCTTATTTAAAAAGTGTAGGAGTACTAGACGTCTGTGTTTATGTTCTGTTTTCTTCTCTCACTCCTCTGTGTACTAAGCATATGCTTGTGGCGAGCTGTGCATTGTGCATGCAATAAAGTGTGTGTTTGTCTTTGCAAGTTTGTTTCACACGTCACAGAGGTGCAAGCTTTATGGTAAGACTGTGTTCCTAATGCTTTAATATCACTGTGTTATATATCTTGTATATGACTCATGAATATTACGTGTATATTATTGTTTCTGTGTATCATAGTAGAACTTGTTTTGAAGTATTGAGTAAGTAAGAAGTTTTAGTTGTTACTGGTATTGTTGGGTAAAACACATCTCCACTGTGTTCTTATATGCTATTAGTTTTATTTTAGCTCTATTTGTTGTTAGACGTACCAAGTATCGGTTACTTGGGGATGGAGTATATATATACCCTGAGTGGTGGTCTGACGAGATCCACATTTGTCTCTGGTTAATTAAAGAAATAGGACTATTGGTGTTTAAGTGAAATATGGGGAATAAGGTTTCTTGTGGAAAAGAAACACAGGTCCTACGTGAAGAGACAAAATGTATAAAAAAAAATGTATTATAGGTAGGTAGTCCTATGATTGAGATGTTGCAGTTACATGGTAGAACTGCGTATCATATGTAGAATAACTGGAGATGTCATTTACTAGATTTGCCTGAAGAAGGTATATGAAATTTAGACTTGTTACAGAGTATTTTTTTTCCTGACAAATAACGGGAACTGTATTGTAATTGGCTAAGTTTAGCTGCATCATAGTCATCTATAGCATCTATAGCCTCCCCTATAGAGGCTAAACACATTACTATCACACCTTAGTACAGACATCAGATGATGAAATCATGATTACCCGTATGGCTCAAAGCTAATGTAATCAGCGCCAGTAGCTAATCTGCAGCTAGAGAATCAACAAAAAAAAATATGTCCTGAGTAGTGTTGAGCGATTTTTATCGACAAAGTTGAAATCGGCAAGGTTTTTTGATGGTGATTGGGAAATTTCAGATCATGCGAAATTATGGTTAAAATCTGTGCATCATCTATTAGATCGCGCCTTTTTCGGAGCTTCCTGTAATTTTGGCGGCAGCGAAATGAGGATTACGAATTAGAGCAGGGTGAGATGTGTGTGGCGACGTCTTCATGACTGGGATGAGTATGGTTGCGATGGATGGAAAAATACACATGACCTCATTTTACATAGAACAGCGTTTCCGTTTCTGGCCTCAGGGTCTATCAGCGTTCATAGGGATTAGGACCTGCGCTCTGCCTGTGGCCATACAGCTCTGCGATATTAGTTATTTCATGAACAGAGAAACCTCTACTATTAGCTGTGATCCTCTCCAATGTAGTTAGATTTCAGATTTTGAAGATTTTATGCAGTTTTTGCTAGAGATTTAAAGCAGCTTTCTACCGCTGTAAATCACGGGCGAGGTGGGAGCGGGGGGGGGGGGCGGGGGGGCCACGGGGCGAAACAGGACAAGGCTCATATATATGAAAGTACACTGGATAAGAAGTTCACCAAGACTTAGTGTAGACATTGTAGTGGAATATCTTTTTTATTAACAGTTTGCTATTGAAAATATTTCCTGGATATTGGGCAGCCTGACCTTATATTGGATACACTCATATCTAGTAACTGAGGTCTCTTTGTTAGCTGCCATAATCCACTTATATTATCAGTTTAACATTTCAGATAGGAGTTCATTTCAATTTTACCCACTACACTGTGACTGTTGAAATATCCACCTTGCAGTTAAATTTACAATCCAGCAATCTTGTATGTCAGCACAGGTTGTTTGTTGGCCAAAATACCGTGTATCGTTCGAAAACATCATCAGTTACGGGTTTTTTGACCTTTTGCAAACCAGCATTGCGTCATTGTAGCTGCATCTACGTTAATCTTAAAACAGCAATTCTATATTCACCACAGGTGATTGAAAGGATTCTGGGCGGGGGTTGAAGTGCAAAAAATATCGTTTATTTTACAAAACATTACAGTTAAGTTGGTTTTTTGCTTTTGCATACCCAGATTGTCTTTGAAGCAGGGCTTCTACGTATATCTTATAAAAACAAGCAATTCTTTTTCACCACAGGTGATTTGATAGGTGCAAAACAAATATTGTTAATTATACCAAACATAACAGTTAAGTGGTTTTTTGACTTTTGCTGCCACCCAGCATTGTCAGTGACGGTGCTCTCTATGTTAATATCTTAATACAGCATTTCTATATTAACCACAGGTGAATTGAAGGTGCTAAAAATAACGTTTATTATACCAACAAAAACATTTCAGTTACGTGGTTTTTGACTCTTTTGCGCTACCAGCATTGTTCATTGACGCCAGCATCTACGTAAAATCTTAAAACTGCAATTCTATATTCATCCACAGTGTGAATTGAAAGGTGCTAAAAAATACCGTTTATTATACCAAAACATAACAGGTTAGTGGTTTTGACTTTTGCGCACACCAGCATTGTTCATTGACGCCAGCATCTACGTAATATTAAAAACTGCAATTCTATATTCACCACAGGTGAATTGAAAGGTGCAAAAAATACCGTTTATTATATCAAAACATAACAGTTACGTGTTTTTTGACTTTTGCACACCCAGCATTGTTCATTGACGCAGCATCTACGTAATCTTAAAACAGCAATTCTATATTCACCACAGGTGAATTGAAAGGTGCAAAAAATACCGTTTATTATACCAAAACATAACAGTTACGTGTTTTTTGACTTTTGCGCACCCAGCATTGTTCATTGACGCAGCATCTACGTAAATCTTAAAACAGCAATTCTATATTCACCACAGGTGAATTGAAAGGTGCAAAAAATATCGTTTATTATACCAAAACATAACAGTTACGTGTTTTTTGACTTTTGCGCACCCAGCATTGTTCATTGACGCAGCATCTACGTAAATCTTAAAACAGCAATTCTATATTCACCACAGGTGAATTGAAAGGTGCAAAAAATACCGTTTATTATACCAAAACATAACAGATACGTGTTTTTTGGACTTTTGCCCAGTCCAGATTTGTTGATAGACACCTTGCAGTTAAATTTGAATCCAGCAATTTTGTTTTGATTAGAGGGATTTGAGAATAGCTGTGATTTGCCGTCTTTTAATAAGAGACTTTCCAAAACTATTCCATACCTTCTCAAATTTTTATATTTCTGAACATGGAGCGAAATGCAGGTGGTAAGCGAGCAAAGAGGGGGGTAGCACATGGAGGTAGAGGTACGAGAGAAGGTGCTCCTTCCAGTGCTGGCGACAACACGCATGCCAGCGGATCGTCAGTTGCAGGACCGTCAGGCCTGTCATCGCTGGGTCAGGGCCCTGTGAATCTAAGTAACGAACATCGTCGCCAATCTGTCCTTCAGTGGTTAATGCAACCTGCATCTAGCAGTCTTACCTCCTCGTCCTCGCAGTCACGGCCACAAATGTCGTCATCAGCATCATCAGCATCCGTCCAACATGAAGCAGCCCAAATGTCAACTCGTGTACCCACCACTGTGGATAATCCATTGTCTGAAGACCTCTTTGATGACAAAATGCGGTTGGGGTCAGAAGGCATGTTAAAAGATCAAGAGGATGATTTAGTCTGCTCTGACGCCCAGTTACTGATGCCATCAGAGGAGGTGAAGGAAGCCGGTCAATCGGCAAAAATCCGGGCGGTCGGCAACGCCTTGCAGTGCCCCTTGCTTGTAGCCCGCAGCTTCTGGATGCAGAAAGTCAGGACGACCAAGTCACCTGTGTTGATGATGATGATGATGACGACATGCGGATCCATCCTGGTCTTTTCCGCAGAATTTGCTTGCGAGCGCTTCATCAGTGGACGAGGAGGAAGACGATGGGGTAGTGTCAATACGGGTCCCGCCACAAAAAGGGAGAGGGCGGTCGCAGAAGTCCGCTGATATGATTCCGCCAGCCACGGTCAGCGCAAACCCCGCTCCTCGCTTATCGCCGTCAAAAGGTCCAGGACCTCTCAAGCCTGGGCCTTCTTTGAGCAAGCCTCTGATTCACCCAGCGATGTCATATGCCGCCTTTGCCGTAAACGCATAAGTAGAGGCAAGAACCTTAAGTGGTTAACCACCACCAACATGTCTAGTCACATGCAGCGAATGCATGAGTTGAAATGGAGGGAACACTTGGCCAAAAAAGGCCAGACCGACGCCGGGCCTCCAACCACTGTCACACCTCTGTCTCCGCCTCCTCCTCCCGCCACCACCAAGCGTTCCTCAGCTGCCCATGTCTCTCAGAGTCATGATCAGGGATCAGCCTCCGCTTCAGCCTCCACCGTCGCCCGAGTACCACCAGCACCACCAGAGACCCATCCTACCCCTTCTCCTTCCGCCAGTTTGACGACCTGCACGCCGTACAGCGGCCAGTCTAGCAGCCAGCCTTCTGTCTTCCAGGTTTGGGGCAGAAGAAACACTTTAACCCAAACCATCCCAAAGCCAAAAGCCTGAATGTCGGCATTGCCAGGCTTTTGGCCTTGGAAATGTTGCCTTTCCGTCTGGTGGACACAGATGGGTTCCGCCACGTCATGGCCCTCGCTGCCCCCAATACCAGATGCCGAGCAGGCATTTCTTTGCCAGAAAAGCCGTCCCTGCCCTGGCCAGCACGTGTCATCTAAAATTTCAAGCGCGTTGTCTGCATCTGTGTCCGGAAAAGTCCATCTCACCACGACACATGGACTAGTAAGCACGGCCAAGGCCGCTATATCTCTGTGACAGCTCACTGGGTGAGCTGGGTGGATGTCTTGGGGGTGACGTGTGGCTCTCAGGCTCGGCGACGCTCTTCAAAACCGCAGGGATGGTGCAGGGCTCTTTCCCCCACGGTCCTCTGGTGGCATCACGTGCCCAGAGACACCAGGCCGTGTTGAAATTTAATCTGCCTTGGAGACCGTCCACACACAGGTCAGGAGCTGTGGACGGCTCTAAGCAACGAGACCGAGCTGGCTGGGCTGGGTGACAATGGTGAACCTTGTGCCAGCAAGGTGGGTGTGCGTTAACGGGCGGAAATCTGCTGGCGCCCTTAAGATCGGTAGCATGGAGCACAATCCTTGCCTGGCACATGTCATAGAACCTTGTCGTCAAAGAATATTATAATGAGCTACCCGGGTCTGACTGCCTTCTGAAGAAGGCTCGATGTCTGAAGTTCGCACTTCCGCCGTTCGCACCTTCTTCGTCCGCATGGCTGCGTTGCAGCGTCAGCATCGGCCTCCCTGTCAACAGTTTCTCATTGTTGACGTTGGCAACATGCTGGAATTCCACCCTCCACAGCTCCAGCCGATTGTCGGCAGCAGCGCAATGCCATTACCAGTACGAAGTGGACATGGCCTGAACAAGCAGCGGTGACGGACTCGGGGTGGTTGAACCACCGAGAGTGGAGGCAGGTGAAGAGCTCTGCACAATGCTTGTCCAGTTTTGAAGAAGCCACAAAATTGGTCAGTGAGGACAATGCCCTTGTCAGCATGAGCATTCGTGGTGATCTTAGTTCTGGATAACGACGTTGGGACACTCTGAAACAACAGGTCCCGCCAGCGGGGGGGGACGGGGGAGGAGATGGACACAGATGCGGACACGGAGCCTTTCTCTCCATCAAATCCAACAAGGCCCGACAAATTCACAATTTCATCCGGTCTTCATTAGGCAGTGGTTCGAGGTCCAGAGCTAGTGCTAGGTGGGCATCAGCTTCAGGGTTGCATCTCTCAGGCAGTCAGGGCTGTTGTTGAAGCTGTGTCCGGAGGCAGCGGAGGGGAGGGAGGAGAGGGGAGAGAATTCTAGACACCGATTGTTACCGACGTCCTGCCTTTGAAGAGAGTTGGCGCGAATTTGAGGCGGGAGGAGGAAAGATGAGGGGAAGATCAGTTTGCTAGTGCCCCTCGACCCAGAGGCTTGGGAATCAAGGATCCATCTCTCACCAACGAGTGCTTGGATGCTCCATTTCCTCCAACATGTATCCTCGCTTTAGGCCAGAAAAAAATGAAACATCAGTTATGGGTGGCCACCACCTCTGGATTCCCGGTACAAAACAAAACTAGCACTTTCCTTCCACCCACCCAATAGAGAGTAAAATGCAGGAAATGGAGACCGTGCTTATTGGATCAACTGGAGAATTCTGTTGCATTTGATTCACGTTCCCCAAATGTCACGGTGGCACAACAATCAGCGACGTGACATGCAAGTAGAGTGCCAAGTAGGCGTAGCGGAAGCAGCAGGGCAAGGTGGCAGAATCCTAATGGGTGGACCTCTCGGCAATCTTTGTTTACCACCTCACGACGCATGCAATGGCAGGGCACACATCCAACACACAGAGATAGCTTAAGATCATGGTGCACGACTTCTGCGTCTCAAACACCGATGTTTTGAATGTGTTCCGGACCCAATAGACTTCTGGGTATCCAAAATGGACGAGATGGGCCGAGCTGGCTCCATCACGCCATAGAGGGTGTTGTCCTGCCCCGAGCCAGGTCATATTGAGCGGGACTTTCAGCACAGCTGGAGGAGTCATTACAAGGACAAAACGCATCCGGCTTTCCACAGATATGTGGGATCGTTGACATTTCATCAAGATGATATCGGCATGGATCTCTGATGATGTTGTGGCCCCATTATGCCGAGGTCACCGATTAGTTGCCGGTCTACTTCACTTTCCTTTTCACACAGAAAATGGTCCTCTTAAAACCTTTTTTTTAAAATGATAATTTACTTACTGCAATTTGTATTACTTTTTCCCAACTGTTCATTTTGGCCGGTTTTGCTGTGAGGAGGACTGTAAAAAGGACAGCAGGTTTCATGACAACTCGTAATTCATTTAATTTCACTTTATCTTATGAAGTTTTCGCATTGTTCATTAGTTTTGAGTAATGTTGCTGTGAGATCAGCTATAATTATGGTCCTTTGGAACAGAAATGTGTGCTTCTAAGTGGCATTTCTCCCTCACAATTTTTAATAGTGGCTGGAAGCTATCATATTTATAATTTTTTGGGGTCAATGTGCTGTGAGATACGCAATAATCATGGTCTTGGGTAAACAGAAATGTGGCTTCTTAGTGGTAAGTTCTCCCCTCACAATTTTTAACAGTGGGCTGAGAAGTCATTTTTATAATTTTTTGGGTCATGCTGCTTTGAATGCAGCAATACTACAGGTCTATTAAAAAAATTTTTTTTTCTACAGACATTTGTTCTTCACAATTGGACCAGAGTTGGGCTCAAGGGTCATGCTTTGAATTTTTGGGGGCAATTTGCTTTGAAATGCAGCTCCATTGACTTCAGTCCTATTCGAAAAATGTTGTTTCTAATAGATCATTTGTTCTTCACAAGTGTTAAAAGTGGCTCATGGTCATGCTTTGAATTTTTTTGGGGGCATTTATTTGCTGTGACATGCAGCTATAACTACAGGTCCTTTTCTAAAAAAATGTTGTTTATAACAGACATTTGTTCTCACATATTGTTACAAAGGGCTCAAGGTCATGCTTTGAATTTTTGGGGGCATTTTGCTGTGACATGCAAGCTATACTACAGGTCCTATTCTAAAAAATGTTGTTTCTAACAGACATTTGTTCTTCACAAATTGTCCATTGTGGCTCAGGGTCATTGCTGTGAATTTTTGGGGCATTTTGCTGTGACATGCAGCTATACTAGAGGTCCTATTCTAAAAAATAGTTGTTTCTAACAGAATTTGTTATTCCACAATTTTCAAGAGTGGCTCAAGGGTCCATGGTGCTGTCAGAAACAGGAATTAGGTAGGACACTGTTAATGGACACATATTGCAAACATGACTTGTATTATGCAAGATCTTTAACATAGCTATCATTCATGTATTTGAGACAACCATTTAATACAATAAGAAAAAGGAACAAAGACATGGTGGATTCCTTCCAATTTTAAAATATGTGTTTTCTAGAATTTAAAGTACTAAAAAAACTTGCATGTACAAAATAGCTGTTAACAAAAATTCCTCTGAATTGTACAAGGAGGTAACAGGAAAACTTGACCAGATGTAGGTTATTCAGAGGACATGGGAGTATGGAGCACGGACAGAGAACAAAGTACAGAGGACCATTTCCTCCAGCACGTGAGTAAAATGAGAAAAAGAATGCCAAGATAAAGGCACCTGGGTGTAACAGTGAGCGTTAACCACCAGTATTTCCAAGTGAAGCTCAATTGGTCCACACTCAATACGGAGGGACAAGCGTACCAGGTATGACTGTGTAACTGAGAAGGCTGAAGTTCTCACACTTACGACTCTGCTTCAGCACGACAGTTTTTCGGTTGTTGCGTCATCAGGGCATTTTATCTGCGTGTTAATAGATGACGGACGCCAGCCTGGGCTTCTCACGGCACCCACTGTAACTCCTGGCCTGGGTATGCTGTGGCAGGACAGGTATAGTCAATGTCCAGGTGAAACTAAAATGGTGGTTTAAAGTCTCCATTTTCCGGCAATTTTTAAATCTGGGGGGTTATGCAGGTTTGGGCTCATGCGTGGCCCAGGACAGGTATAGTCAATGTCCAGTGTGAACTAAAAATGGTGGTTGAAAGACTACCTTTTTTGGAACTTTTTAAATCTGGGAGTCATGCGGTTTTGGGGCTCATGCTTGTGGCCCAGGACAGGGATAATTCGAATGTCAGTTCATAGTAAGATGATGGTTTCCAAATCATACTGCCTTCTGGGCACTTTTCCCATTTGATGGGTGATGCAGGTTTAAGGGTCAGGCTTGTTGTACAAGACAGGTGGGATAGTGAATGGTCTGTGACTTTTTTTCTGTGACGTTTTATTAACCTAAGTGTGTTGCCTAAGTTGTAGCTTCAGCAAGTATCCATTTGACTGTTGTTGGAATGTTAATTTCAGCTTCTCCAGCCTTGTTTGGGTGTAATAATGAAGGTGTTGTTGCTCTTACCATTGACTTTAATGGTCATCGCTCATAATCGACGCTCACACTATCAAAAAAACCTTATCGATAGCGCCTGTCTCCGACTATCGACTATCGATCGATCTCGATAGCCAACGCAATCGCTCAACACTAGTTCTTGCCTTGTGGGTTCCAGGGCATTAACCAGTGGTGAGGCTGGGCTTAAAGTCCTTGTCTCTCTCCCTCACCCACATTTTCCCCACCCTTGGTTGAACTTGATGGACACGTGTCTTCTTTCAACCGTACTATGTAACTATGTAATGCTAGAGCTTTCTATATGGGGCCATAATCATGGACTATTCCAAATGTATTTCGTTAGAATGTGTACATATTTACAGTCTTACCCTTGCCCGCTTTACATGTGAGTGGAGTGCCTTCAACTCCTCCTCCTGCACAGACAGGTGGGGTTGGGGTTGTTCAGCTTTTATTATATCATATGGCCTGGCCTCCACATATGCAGTGCGTTAATTACTGTCGTCCTGTTACCTAGATCCAATAACAAAAACTCAAAATCTGGATTTTTTAATTGTGGAGTCTTTTCCAAGGGAAAATTCTGTTGTTGTTTTGGCCATATGGGCCATACAGTCATGTTCTCCTTCATCTATCTCATCTCTATCCACTCTTTCATTACCCGTTGGATCTAGGTTAAGGGGTACGGTGGCACAGTTCAAGGTTTTACTCTGGGTCAGTTTCACATTTGGGAGCATCAACAATGCATGCTGGATGCACAGCTAACAAGTTGTAGTTGTGCTTGAAAGAGAATGTCATGAACGTTATGCGTTGTGTGTATTTTGATGGGGTAAACTAGTATGATATCTGAGGCTTTGTGTAGCTGTAATTGGACTGCAGTGTCTACCTAAAGGTTCTTCTCAATAAATTATAATATCAGCCAAAAGTTATTTTTTCAGTAATTCAGTTCAAAAAGTGAAACTCATATATGATATAGAGTCATTGCAACTTTTTCAAGTGTTTTTTTATGTTACTCTTGATTATTATGGATTACAGACAATTAAAACCCAAAAGTCATTATCTCAGAAAATTAGAATATTATGCAAGAACAACTGTAAAAAATTTTTATAACACAAAAATGTTGGCCAAATGCAAATTATGTACAGTAAATGCACTCAATACTTAATTGGGGCCCTTTTTGCATGAATAACTCCATTAATGTGGCGTGGCATGGAGGCAATCAGCTGGTGGCACTGCAGAGGTGTTATGGAAACCCAAGTTGCTTTGATAGCAGCCTTCAGCTCGTCTGCATTGTTGAGTCTGATGTCTCTCATCTTCTTGACAATACCCATAGATTCTCTATGGACTTAAGGTCTGGCGAGTTTGCAGTTTGCTGGCCAATCAAGCAGTGATTCTGTGGTTAATAAACCAGGCATTGGTACTTTTGGCAGTGTGGGCAGGTGCCAAGTTCTGCAGGAAAATGAAAATTCCATCTCCATAAAGCTTGTCGTCAGAGGGAAGCATGTAGTGTTCTAAAATTTCCTGGTAGACAGCTGCGCTGACTTTAGTCTTGATAAAACACAGCGGACCAACACCAGCAGATGGCATAGCTCCCCAAACTATCACTGATTGTGGCAACTTCACAATAGACCTAATGCAGCTTGGATTGTGTGTGTCTCCAGTCTTCTTCCAGACTCTGTGACCTTGATTTCCAAAAGAAATGCAAAATTTACTTGTGTCTGAAGACAACACATTGGACCTCTGAGCAACAGTCCAGTTCTTTATCTCATTGGCCCAGGTAAGACACTTCTGGCATTGTCTATTGGTCATGAGTAGCTTGACACATGGAATGTGACTCTTGTAGCCCAAGTCCTGGATACATCTGTGTGTGGTGGCTCTTGAAGCATTGACTCCAGCAGCGTCCGCTCCTTGTCAATCTCCCCCACATTTTTGAACGGCCTTTTCTTAATCATCCTATCTGGGCTGTGGTTCTCCCGGTTCCTTGTGCACCTTTTTCTACCACACTTTTTCCTTCCACTCAGCTTTCCATTAATATGCTTTGATACAGCACTTTGAACAGTTAGCTTCTTTAGCAATGACCTTTTGTGGCTTACCCTCCTTATGGAGTGTGTCAATGATTGCCTTCTGGACATCTGTCAAGTCAGTCGTCTTCCCCATGGTTGTGTCGCCTACTGAATCAGACTAAGGGACATTTTAAAATGCTTATGAAACCTTTACAGGTGTTTTTGAGTTAATTATTCTAAGATAATTACTTTTGGGTCTTCCTTGGCTGTAAGCCATAATCATCAAGATTAACATAAATAAACATAAAGTTCACTCTGTTTGGAATGACTCTATATAATATATGAGTTTCACTTTTTGAATTACTGATTTTTTTTTTTTTTATTGAGAAGCACCTATATATGCACGGTTATGAAAGATATTCTTGTCACTGGATCTAGTCTGGCTGAGTAATATGCTATTGTTCTCTGCTGTGAGCAATGTGACTGTGTAAGTTCTTCTATGGCATGGCCAGCTATTTTAGTACAGTGCAGTGAGAATGGCTTGTCATTGTCAGGTGTGCCCAGAACAGGCAAAGAGGAGATAAGATTTTTAAAGTTCTGAAAATCATCACATGCCTCTTCTGTCAGTGCAAATGGTTGCAAGGCCAAGCACTTATACAGAGGCTGCATGAATAGAAAGTCTGAGTGTATTCAGATCTATGTTATGATATCAGGCCCAGGAATGTCCTGAGCTGCAAGGAGCCAGGTCTTATATAGTCTGTACTCTGTCTCTGGTTAGGTGTCTGGCACTGGCTGACAAACAGGGCCCTAGGACCGTAACCATTGTTGGGACAAATTGTAGCTTGTCTTTTGAGGCTTTGCACCCTTGTTTTGCTAAAAAGCAGAGGAGGGAGATTGCTGCCTATTTGCATTTTCCCTCTGTCTTTGAGCAGATTAGTAAATTGTCGACATATGATAATAACACTGCCTGTGGGTCAGATGGTGGCTACTGTTGCATCACTGAGTAAAGGGCTCCTGTGAATTGTGGCAGTGAGTTCTATACCCTCTGCAGCAGCACAGTCCAGTGGTATTGTCTGACCAATGGCTTCTTCTTGTTGGGCTAAAAGGGTACTGTGTTATGTGTAGAAGAATGACACCTGGTTTGATTTACACATTTGCAAGGGCCATTCTTAAATTGCCCATGTGAGTGTTACCGGTTGCCCAGAGTTTTTCAGGCACCACTTTAAGTAAAGTAAGTCGGAGCAATGTTGGTATGTGGTATATTTCAATATTGATAAGATGCCTAAGCTCATTCAGACAATTGGGTCAAAATATGTGGAAACACCCGGAGAAGAATATTGACTCTGCCTCTGTGGCTTTCAAATTGGACGTCTACCTTTCAGCTCTGATGTTTTCTGAGAGTAAAGCAGGAGACAATTTAAATCAACAGTTGAAGAAAATGATCACTTTAGAGCAAAAGGAGGAACCTCTATGCCTCCCAAGGTTGATGTGGCTGAAACCTTACTGCCAAAAAATGTGCACCCAAGGTGGTTAAAAATCTAAGAGGATCTAATTTGAAAAGAATTTGCCTTGAAAGAGTTACAAGGGTTGGTTCTCGGGAAAAAAAGAATAATTCCAAAAAGAAAACAGGGGATCTTTTTGGGTAGTAAATAAATTTGGCGTCCTTATAGTCCTCAACTAAAATTACACCCAGTGTTATGGCCCTGCAGTGGACAAAAGAGCAATTTGGATTAAGCCTCAGGAGGCTAATCTTTGTCATCTTGCAAGGGCATTCAGACAAAGCTGTTTTTTGGGTGCATTTGCAGGCTCACATAACGCTTAACCTCATATACATGGAAAAAATATTATAATATTGCTTGGATTGCGATCACACTCAGGCCCAAAATTCCTTTTTGCAGTTTTGGGGGTTCATATTGTAAACACACCCCTTCCAAATTCTTATACAAAAAAATATATTCAAAAAATGTTTGGGGGAAAATTATACTGAGTGGAGAAAATTCTTTTTGGCTTTTTGGGGATTCAGTAATTATATAACACACCCCTCTCCAATCTCCTATACAAACAAACAAATTTAAATAGTGGGAAAATTATATGAGTGGGGAAAAGTTCATTTTTGGCAGTTTTTTGGGGGTGAAATACCTTTCAAAAAATGAGTAAATGTCAGACAATATTATCCAGGAAAAAAGTGTAATTTTTCCAATTCTAATCCACAACACTGAAATATCCAGTGTGTTATGTTTACCCCCCCAAAACACCACCGGCCACTTTATTAGTACACCTGCCAATGCTCTTTTAAAACTTAATTTTTTAAACAGCCAATCACATGGCGGCAAACTTTTGCATTTAGGGTGTAGAAATGGGCAAGACAATCTCCTGCAGTTCAAACCGACATCAGTATGGGAAGAAAAATGATTTGATGCCCTTTGGGCGGGCATGGTTTTTGGTGCCAAAAGGGGTCTATAATTTCAGAAAAGCGATCTCCTGGGTTTTCACGCACAACCAATTTTTAGGGTTTTTCAAGAAGGTCCGAAAAAAAAAAAAAACATCCAGTGAGCGACCCTTGGGGGGAAATGCTTTTTGATGCCAAGGTCAAAGGGAAAAGGGAACTTTCGAGCTATGAAACGCAACAGGACTCAAATAGCCACCCTTTTTAACCAAGTAGGGAGAAGAGCACTCTGAACGCCAGTATGGGGAACTTTTAGGCAGATGGGAACAGAAAAGAACCCCCAAACCGGGGGGGCCCCTCCTTTCCTAAGAACAGGAAACTGAGCTCCAATTTCCCAACTATCGAAAATTGGGAAGTAGAAGATTGGAAAAACGTTGCCTGTGTGTTCCAATTTCTTGCGACATTGGGGATGTGGGGGTCAAATTTTGGGCCACAACATGAAAGCAGGACCACCCCCCTTGTATCAACGGGTTCGGCGGTTGGGGGTCCAACCCGTTACTACATGGTTGTTTTTTAAATTGGGGGGGCCGGTGAGTGTATATACACTTCTCTTTTTTTTTACACATATTTATAACTAGGGGCATAATCGACAAGGAGGGACTGGAAGGGGTGTAGGGGGTAAAGGGGCAGGCCCCAAAGCTTCCATGCTCCAGACAACACACAAGTGAACACATTGTCAGTCACAGGACCTTCAGGCCTGTCATCGCTTCCTCAGTTCCCTGTACGTCTCATTACAGAACAGCGCCGCCAATCTGTTCTTCAGTGGTTATCATCCAGCGGTTTTACCTCCTTTTACTCTCAGTCATGGCCACAAATGTCATCATCATCATCATCAGTCCAAGCTGAAGCAAACATGGGCCGAATGTCACAACAAAATATACAGACCACTCCAAATAATCCATATTCTGAAGAGCTCTTTGATCACACAATGCAGTTGGGGCCAGAAGGCATTTCAAAAGATGAAGAGGCCAAATAGAATGATTTTGTTTGCTCTGACACCCAATTGCTGATGCCCTAAGAGGAGGAGAAGGAAGCCGGTCCGTCGGCAGAAATACCAAGCGGTCAGCAATGCCTCGCAGTGCCTGTGGCTTCTAGCCCGCAGACTGTTAGGAAGAGGAAGCAACTGTGATGATGATGTGGTCCAATGTGGTCTTTTCAGCAGCAGCTGTCGAGCGCCTCATCAGTGGAGGAGAAGGAGGATGGGGTAGTGTTAGTGCAGGTCCAGCCTCAGAAAGGGAGAGGGCAGTTGCACAAGTCCGCTGACATTAATCCGCCAGCCATGGTCAGTGGTGGCAGCGCAAACACTGCTACTAGGTTCTCACCGTCGACGTGGTCCAGAACCTGTGAAGCCTGGGCCTTTTTCGATCAAGCCTCAGATACACCAACTGACGTCATATGCCAGATTTGCCGTAATCGCGTCAGTAGAGGAAAGAATGAAAAGAGTTTCAGCACCACAAGCATAAACAGGCACATGCATAGAAAGCATGAATTGCTGTGGAATAGTCGCTTGGAGAATAAAGGCCACGCAGGTCCTGGGCTTCCAACCACCGTGACATCTTCTGCCTCCTCCACCACTTCCAAGCCCAAGAGGTCCTCTGCTTCCGATGTGCCAGAGCAGCATGAGCAAGCACCATCCCCGGTCCCAGATAACATTGGCCGATTCCCACCACCAGCGGTAGGCCTACACTTCTCCTTCCACCAGAGTGACCTGCACGCCATACAGCGGCCAGTCTGGCAGCTAGCCTTCTTTGTACCAAGTGTGGGAGCATAAGAAATGCTTTCATCCCAATCATCCCAAAGCCAAAAGCCTAAATGTCGGCATTGCCAGGATTTTGGCCTAGGCAATGTTGCCATTCCGTCTGGTGGACACAGATGGGTTCCACCACGCCATGGCTCTGGCATGCCCCCAATATCATATGCTGAGCAGGTATTTCTTTGCCAGGAAAGCTGTCCCTGCCCTGGCCCGCCACATTGCAGAAGAGATCTCCAGTGCTTTGGCTGTATCTGTGTCCACCAAAGTCCATGTTACTACAGACACATGGACTAGTAAGGACGGTCAAGGGTGTTACATCTCACTGACTGCTCACTTGGTAAGTTGGGTGGATGACAGTGCCTCTGGTGATGGATCGACACTCTTCAACACTTCTGGGATGGTGCAGAGTCTAGATCCCCAACCTCAATGGGTAGCATCACATGCCAAGAGAAACCAAGCCGTTCTGAAATTAATTTGTCTTGGAGATCGTCAACACACAGGTCAAGAGCTGTGGATGGCTCTGTGCGACCAGTGGCTGGGTGCTAAGAACCTGGCGCAAAGCAAAGTGGTGTGCGACAGCGGAAGAAATCTCCTTGCTGCCCTTAAGATTGGTAGACTTATGAACATCCATTGCCTGTCACACATCATGAACCTGGTTCTGAAGAAATTTCTCAAGCACTACCTAGGTCTTGACTGTCTGCTGAGGAGTTCTTAGCTCACACTTCCAGCGTTCGCACCCTGACTGGCAGCATTGCAGCGTCTTCTGGGCCTCCCCGTCCACCATCTGATATGTGATCTTTCAACACACTGGAATGCCACATGCTCCAGCAATGTGGCAGCAGCGTAAAAAGCCTTAGCAGTATGAAATGTCACATGGCCAGAATTTGCATGTGCAGACCTTGGGGTGTTGAACCATAGAGAGTGGAGACAGGTGAAGGATCTCTGCACCATCCTTGCAGTTTTGAAGAGGCCACCAAAATGGTCAGTCGGGATGATGCCCTTGTCAGCATGACCGTTCTGGTTATATTTTTACTTTAACAAGCGTTAGGCACTCTGCGGCTGCAGGTCCCAGGAGTGATGGAGGAGGAGGAGGTGGACACAGAGCCTTACTCACCAGAGGATGTAGAAGGCCTGACTGTTTTGCAATTGTATACATCTTCTTTAGGCGGTGGTTGTAGGTTGAGGGCGGGTGCAGGACAGTAGTTCAGCTCACAGAGTAGAGCGCATGAGGCTGGCCAGGGCTCTGGTGACGGTCAGGATGAGCAATTGGAGGAGGATGAGGAGGCAGGGGTGGACACCTCTGGTACTGATTACCCTTCAGTGGTAAGAAGTTGACACAGATTACAGGAGGAGGAGGAGGAGATCCCGTTAGTGCCCCCCTTTAGTGCCCCACGACCCCGAGGCTTTGGAGATCCTGGCAGCATCTCACACATGAGTGCTTGGATGCAACATTACCTGCATTACCTGCAACAAGATCCACACATCAAGGCAATAAAAATGAACAGCGATTACTGGGTGGCCACCCTCCTTGAACCACGTTACAAGACAAAAGTGAACAATTTCCTTCCACCCACAGAAGTTGACAGTTTATTGAGGATTTTGAGACAGTGCTCAATGACCAACCGGACAACTTTTGTGTGTTTTTACATTTCTAATGTCACGTAAAAAACAACGCAGCAGACAGCAGCGAAGGA
>JAODAL010034175.1:0-44597 GCA_025379985.1 Phyllomedusa bahiana | reverse complement strand
AGAGGTAAGGCAAAGCAATTACAAAAGTGCTTATTTTTACTGTCCCCATAATCTGAGACATGATCTTTGTAACGATAAAACCCCTTTAAGTTATTGTCACTACTGATATCAAGGACTGTGTTGCTGCTCACCATTTTTTGGGCCTGAAACAAGTTATCTCACCAAGATCCTGCAAGCCTGTTACTTCCTTTGCCAGGTCCAAATTCTTCATGGTCCCATATTTCAATTTGTTACCGGTCTTCCCTGTACCTGGCTGGTTATTGATCAGTTCTTTAACTGGCACATAGTATCTCATAACCTGTGCTTCCTACTGCATCATATCTTTCATCTACTGTTCTCTGTCCTCAAAAAAGTTTGAGGCTTAACGTGAACTTCTCCCTAATCGTTGTCGTGCAAGAACTCTTCCTCCCTCAGATTGTCTAAAAAAACTTCTCCTCTACAACCTCATCTCAGACTCAATACATTCTAGAGTTAGCTGTTGCTAACAGAGGCTACTCCAGGGGTAGCAACCTGAGATTCTCAATGGGGATTCTTTTAGCCCCCACACCTCCTTTAGGGGGATAATAGGCGAAGAATCACATACAGATATGACTACCCTTACTTTTCTGCAAGTTTTTCTAAGGGTTTCAATTTGTCTTAAATCCAATACAGTATTGTGTCATGCTAATAAAACACAAACACAAAGCCATACTTACAGCTCAATGCATAGACAATAAACACAGTAAGAGGTAATATAAGCCCCAGTGCTACCTGAGAAAAATATAACAGGTGCAGATAGCTAAGGAGCAGTTTCTAACACAGCCATCCACTAGAGGGCAACTGAATAATAAAAATCTGCACATTAGATAAGTACCAGGTCTTACTATTCAATGGGTGTTGTTACTATTCGATTGGGTGGGCTGCTGAGCACATTTCAAGTGTCCAACACAAAATACTGACATCCTCTGCTCCCCAGTATTTAGGGGAAAAAAACATGAAAAACATGTCTCAATGGCTGGACAATAAACTAAATCCAGTAGGAGGTAATATAATCCACAGTACTACCTGGAAAAAATATAACAAGTGCAGCTAACTAATGAGCAGTTGCTCACACACCCATCCACTAGGAGAGCAACTGAATTATAAAAAACTGCACATTGGATATTGTTCAGCCATTGAGCTGTAATTATGGCCTTCTGTTTGTGAGTAAATAATATCCCATTTTTCTGTAATTTTTTTCATGCTAATAAAACCCATGTCTCCAATTCATTTAGCAACCAATGGTTGGTTATACATATAGTAAATGCAGCTCTTAACCGAGTATCATGAAACCATGTTTTTTCAAAGATGATCACTTCATGCCACTTATCTTGAGATATGTTGGGCCAAGAAGGGATGTAAGAAAGGAATCTTTAATGAAACTCTCTGTTCTTAGAATAATGAAAAAAATATAACTATTGTAAGTTACTAGGCATACCACTGATGAAGCTGCTAGGCAGTTAACACTGCTAGGCTGAACTGGATGGACATCTGTCTTTTTTAGCTTTACAAACTGTGTAATTATGTGACTATATATTTAAGCTTACAGCTGGACATCCTTTTAAAAAAATATATTATTTATTCATAATTCCTAGCAACCTGTGTGGAGAAATGTAATTGCATGAGCAATGGACCAATACAGTATTATTATACTTTTTGTATTATACCAGTGGATCCATACAACAATATCATTATATCCTTTCTTAAGGCAAAGGACATGAGACTTGAGATTTACAGCTGTGTGCTGTAATAAAACTGAGTGATCAATAAAATCCACTAATAGTTAGTCATTCTCAGCTGTAAGAGCCCTTTATTTTCAGCACATGATTGATTTTGTTTCCCAGAAATTGCTGATTCATGTAATATGAGCAGCCAAAGCCAAGCCATTAAAATGGAATTAATTAATCTAATTTTGTTTATTAACACATTTATAGCATACATTTATCTAATGCAATTGAGCAAACCAACAGTATTTAAAAGGGGTTTTTGAGAGCTTAATATTGATGAAAGGCAATCAGTATATGGTTTATATGAGTCTGACTCTTGGGAATCCCACAGATCAGCAGACAGAAGAAGCCACAGTACTTTTACCAAGGCACAACAACATACTGTACATACAATTGTGTTTGCATCTTTTAATATAGCCAGATCCAATACACAAAACCTAAATTCTTTTCATTTCCAAGAATCAGACACCATTGATTAAATATTAATGACCTATCCAAAGTTACTGCATGTTTAAATGTAAATTTATTATGTAAATGTGTAAAAGGGCTTGTCTATATAGACAAATCCACTCCTGGCCAATTAACTGATCACACTGAGTTCCGCCTTGGCCACCCCAGGGAAACAATCTAAATTTGATGGGGAATCTGCAGCCATCCAAGCAAACATGAAATTGTATGTGTCACGTCAAAGGAAATACAGTGAGCCCTGGCTGAACCCCAGCCCACTGCCCATGCCTACTTGAACTGGCCTAAATGGCAACCCCCAACTGGGTGGTAGTCACTAGACTACTAGGTGCAGGACCCGTTGGAAAAAGTATGGTCAGTCCGGGTCATCAAACAGAGCGGTAATGTCAGGCCACAAGTCAGAAGACAGAAGGAATACCAGGAAACAAGCCAGGGGTCACAACACAATCAAGAACAAGGTACCGAATCAGGAGACAAGCCGGTGTCAAGAACACGAGCTGATGTCTGGTAACAAGAAAAGCACAGTAACTGCAGGTGAAAAGCAAACAAGAACCTTTCACAGGCAAAGCAGGAAGTTAATGAGGAGGTTTAAATGGTGTGCCCAGACACCGCCCCTGTAGCTGATTGGTGCGATCTCTGGGCCCTCCTATTGGCCTGTGTAACACAACATTTGTTCAGAGTGGCTGCAGAGCGGTCACTCCTGAACGCACCAGCAGAGCCTCTCCCTGGGTGTGGACACAGGCCAGGTGAATTAACCTGTGCAGAGCGTTGCACCCTATCAGAAGGAAACTGACCAGGTAATTGAGTCCTGACAACATAGCAGTCATATGGATGAATGGCCATACTTATAATACAATGACAGATAGCATTCACTCATACTGTATGGTCTCAAATGTGAGATGCACCCCTTATGATGTCTATAAGCCCTAGTATGAGACAACTGTCAAGAAATATTAAAAAAAAATATTTTTAATTTTGAACACTAAACAGCAGAAAAAATATTTATATAGGAACCTATTAAGATAATTTACAGAGACGGAATTATTAAAAATCTATCTAGAAGATCTACTCACAAATTTTGGAGTAGATAAAAATTTAGTAAATCTTTGCTAATACATTCTGGAATTGGATAAGCAGCTGTGTCCTACAGTTGAGAATCCCTCCCCTTACTTTTAGCAGCATCCTGTTAATAAAGCCATGCAGCTTTGTAAATTTCTCCATAGCTCAGGAGCAAACCCTTTTCTATATCTCAGCCTAAACTAAGAGAGATAGATAGATAGATAGATAGATAGATATGGATATCTATCTATAAGATCAAAATATCATCCAACTTTCATAAACATATCATGTGACAATATTACAGCTATGAGAAATCTGTGTTTTTTGCATTTTATTGTTTAGGAGTGGTGGTTACCTCCATCTTGGTGATGAACCAATCCCATCCCATCAATCCGACAACAGATTCCTATATATTCTGTTCATTTTGTTAATCTAAGCCCAAGAGAGGTGTCTCCTCTTGCGTAGATATAATGATATTGTAGCGATCACCTCGTTTTAATAAAATTTTAGGCTACAGCTCCACTTTTATTTTTTGAGGTTATTCCCTAAAACAAAAATAGTAGTGAAATTATGATAACAGAGATTCACTGTTCTCGAAATTTTAATGGGACTGTTATGCACTCAGAAGTTGCTGTTGAGTCCCTACCTTCACATCTTTAGTACCAAGCCTCTTTTGAACTTAAGGATCAAGCCCCATTTTTCAAATCTCAAATATGTCACCTTATATCGCACTAACTTTGGAATGATTTTACTTATCCATGTGAGTCTGGAATTGCTTCTTCAGGACATATTGTTGTATGTAGTGGTAAATTTTGGTTGTTAGCTTTTGTGTTTGTTTAGAAAAAAAAAATCTGAAATTTACTGAAAATTAGTAATTGTCTCTGATTTTAATAAACATAATCCTACTACATAAAGTAGAATTAATATTTATCATATGTTTACTTTGTGCTAACATCAAATGTTAAACATTCTTAAATATTTTAAAGATTTTGTAAAGACTATAAATTTAGCAACAATTATTTACATTTTCAAGAAAATTTCCAAATTGTTTTAGGCACTAGTTCAATGCATGACATGGCTTTGAGGGGACTGAATGTTAGACTTATCCATAACTAACCCCATTTTTAAAAGTATTTAAAACAGCATTTGGAAAGTTTATTAACCCTTTAAGCGTTTACTAGAAATTAAAGCAAAGTGAGGAGATGTTTAAACATGTGGGTTTTTTTTTTCGATTTTTTAATAGAACACTATTTACTAGATGAACATACAAAAAAGATTCAGGTAAACGCTCACCGGTAGTAAGTAGTGTTGAGCGATTATTATCGACAAAGTTGAAATCGGCACAGTTTTTATGTTGATCGAAATTTTTAGATCATGCGATAATTTAGGTTAAAATCTGTGCATCATCTATTAAGATTGCGCCATTTTCGGCGCTTCCTGTCATTTTGGCGGGCAGCAATTCAGTCTTACAGAATAGAGCAGGGTGAGGACTGTGTGCTACGCACGTCAATGACTGGGAAGATGTGTATGGTTGTCGATCGGCTGGTAAATATCACCATGACCTACGTTTTACATTAGAAACAGCCCTTCCTGTTCAGCCTTCAGTGTCTCTCTGCGGTTCTCTTAGCAGTTAGGACGTGCGCTCTGCCTGTGTCCAACCAGCTCAGAGAAATTATTCTATTTCTCACTGAGAATGCTTACTGTTAGCTGTGATCCTTACAACATAGTTAGATTAGAGATTGGAAGATTTATGTAGTTAGGTAGAGATTTTAGGAGGGAGCTATCTACCGCTTAAAGTTACGGGGAGTACGTGAGCGGGGGGGGGGGGGGGGCGTACACAGACAAGCCTCTAAAACGAATACTGGATAAAGTTCACCAAGACTTAGTGTAGACATTGCTCGCAATAGCTTATATTATTATCAGTTTTCTATTGGAAATATTTCCATGGATTTTGGCATGCCTGAAACTTATATTAGGATACACATCTATATTCTAGTAAATGCGGTCTCTTTGTTAGGTGCAAAAACTCCACTTTAATTATCAGTATACATTCAGCTAGGGTTGTTCATTTCATTTTTGCCATTCCACCTTTGTTGGATATAATCCACTTGGCAGTTAAAATTAGAATCCAGCAAGTTAGTAGTCTGCACAGGGTTGATAGGTGCCAAAAATACCTGTGTGTTATCCGGAATCATTTCAGATACGTGTTTTTCACTTTGGCGCAGGCCAGCTTTGTTGGATAGATCTACTTTTGCCCAGTAATTTGAATACAGCAATTTTGTAGTCGCATCAGGTGAGATTGATTGGTGCCAAAAAATACCCTTTTATTATCCAATAACATTAACAGATACGTGTATTTTGACTTTGGGCGCATACAGATTTGTTCATTGAGGCACCTTGCACTTAAATGCAGAATTTAATATGCAATTTTAGTCACCACAGTGAATGAAAGGTTGCCAAATACCTTGTTTTATCGGAGGTACATTTCAGATACGTGTTTTTTCACTTTGGCGAACGGCAAGATCAGCTTTGGTTGATAGAACTACTTGCAGCTTTAATTTGGAATCCAGCATTTGTGTAGTCTACCAACAGGTGTAATTGATAGGTGACAAACAAATCCCTTTTATTATTCGGAAATACATTTACAGATATCGTGCTTTTTTGCACCTTTTGCCCAGTCAGATTTGTTGTGATAGAGCCACCTAGCAGTTAAAATTGAATCCAAGCAATTGTGTAGTTACCACAGGTGAATTGATAGGTGCCAGAAAAATACCTTTTTATTATCCGAATCACATTACAGTACGTCTGTTTTTTGCACGTTTGCCCAGTCCAGATTTGTTTGATAGAGCCACCTTGGCAGTTAAATTGAATCCCGCAATTGTGTAGTTACCACGGTGAATTGATAGTGACCAAAAAATACCTATTTATTATCCGAATCATTTCAGATTGTGTTTTTTTTTTACTTTGGTCGCACTACAGACTTGTTCATTGAGTGACCTTGCACTTTAATGTGAACTACAGCAATTGTTGAGTCCACTCCACAGGGTGAAATTGAAAAGGTTCCAAAAATACCTTGTATTATCGAATACGCATTTCAGATACGTGTTTTTTCACATTTGGCGCAGGCAAGACTTTGTTGTCAGATCTACTTTGCAGTTAAATGGAACTACAGCAATTTTGTTTTGATTTGATGGGATTTGAGAATAGCTTGTGATTTCTGTCTATTAATAAGAGGACTTCCCAAAAATATTCCATACCTTCTCAAGATTTTTATATTCTGAACTGGAGCGAAATGCACATGGTAAGCGACGCAAAGAGGGGGGTATGGACATGGAGGTAGAGGAACGAGAGAGGTGCCTTTAGAAGTGCTGGCGACAAAACACGCATGCTAGAGGATCGTCGGTTGAAGGGGACCGTCAGGCATGTCATGCTGGGTCCAGGCCCTGTGAATCTCAGTAAACGAAACAGGCGTCGCCAATCTGTCATTCAGTTGTTAATGCAACCGCATCCAGCAGTCTTATATCCTCGTCTCCCAGTTCACGGCCACAAATGTCGTCATCAGATCATCAGCATCCGTCCAACATGATGAAGCAGCCCAAGAATGTCAATCGTGTACCTACCACTGTGTATAATCCATTTTCTGAAGACCTCTTTGATGACAAAATCGGTGGGGTCAAAGGCTTGTCAATAAGGGTCAAGAGGCTCAAAGATGATGATTTTCTTCGGCTCTGACGCCCAGTTACTGTGCCATCAGTTGGAGGCAAGAAGCTGGTCAATCGGCAAAAAGGCGGGCGGTCGTGCAACGCACTTGCAGTCCTCTTGATTGTAGCCGCAGCTCTCTGGATGCAGAATGTCAGGATGACGAAGCGTCTCGTTGCTGATGATGATGATGACCACATTGCGGATTCAAAGTGGTCTGTTCAGCAGACTTTTGCTTGCGAGCGCTTCATCACTGGAAGAGGAGGTGAAGACGATGGGGTAGTGTCAGTACGGGTTCCGCTCAAAAGGGAGACCGAGGGCAGGGTCGCAGAAGTCCACTGATATGATTCCCGCCGCCCCCGGTCAGCGCAAACCCGCCTCCTCGCTTATCGCCGGTCAAAAAAAGGTCCAGGACCTCCTCAAGCCTGGGCCTTTCTTGAGCACAGCCTCTGTTCACCCAGCGATGTCATATGCCGCCTTTGCCGTAATGCATAAGTAGAGGCAAAGTAACCTGTAGGTGGTTTAACCACACCAACCTGTCAAGTCACATGCAGCGAATGCGAATGAGTTGAAATGGAGGCAACCACTGGCCAAAATAGGACCAGACCGAATGCCGGCTCCAACCACTTCACACCCCTTGTCTCCGCCTCTACCTCCTACGCAACACAAAGCGTTCCTCAGCTGCCCATGTCTCTCAGATTCATGATCAAGGGATCAGCCTCCGGCTTTCAGACATCCACCGTCGCTCACGGATACCACCAGCACCATCCAGAGACCCATCCTACCCCTTCTCTTCCGCCAGTTTGACGATCCTGCACGCCGTACAGCGGCCAGTTAGGAGGCACAGCCTTCTGTCCTCCAGGTTTCGGAGCAGAAGAAAACTTTAACACAAACCATCCCATAGCCAAAAGCCTGTATGTCGGCATTGCCATAGCTTTTGGCCTTGGAAATGATTTGCCTTCCGTCCTGGTGGCAACTGAGTTGGGTTCCGCACAGTCATGACCCATTGCCTGCCCCCAATACCAGATGCCTGAGCAGGCATTATCTTTGCCAGAAAAGCGTCCTTCCCTCGGCCCAGGCAGTGTTCATCTAAAATTTTCAACGTGCGTTTATGTCAGTCATCTGTGGCGGAAAAGTCCACTATGACCACGAACACATGGACTAGTAAGCACGGCCAAGGCCGATTTTTCTCTGTGACAGCTCACTGGGTGAGCTGGAGTGGATGTCTCTGGGGGTGACGGTGGCTCTCAGGCCTCGGCGCACGCATCTTCAAACCGCTAGGGATGTTGCAGGGTTTCTTTCCCCCAAGGTCCTTGTGGGCATCAGTGCCCATTAGAAAACCAGCCGTGTTGAAAATTAATCTGTCTGGAAGGATCCGTCACAACCAGGTCAGGAGCTAGTGGGGAACGGCTCTCCGCAACGAGGGACCGAGCGCTTGCTGGGTGACAAGAACCTTGTGCCACGGCAAGGTGGTGGTGCGATAAGGGCGCGGAAATCTGTGGCTGCCCTTGAGGATCGTAGGCTGGAGCACATCCTTGCATGGCACATGTCATGACCTTGTCGTCCAGAAAATTGTCTAAGAGCTACCTGGGTCTGGGACTTGCCTGCTGAGGAAGGGCTCGAAGTCTAAGTCTTGCACTTCGCCGTTCGACACCCTGCTGCGTCCCGCCATGATGCGTTGTTGCACGCGTCAGCTTGGCCTCACCGTCAACTGTTCCATTGTTGAAGTGGCAACACGCTGGGAATTCACCCTCCACATGCTCCAGCCGAATTGTGGCAGCAGCGCATGCATTACGCAGTATGAAGTAACAAATAGCCTGGACAAGCAGCGGCGTGGCGATTGTGCGGACCTCGGAGTGTTGAGCCCAGCGAGGAGTGGAGGCAGGTGAAAGAGCCTGCATCATCCTTGCACCGTTTTGAAGAAGCCACCAAAATGGTCAGTGCGGACGATGCCCTTGTCAGCATGAGCAATTGTGGTGATCTTAGTTCTGGAAAACGATCGTGGGACACTCTGAAAAAACATGGTCCGCCAAGCGACGGAGGAGAAGATGGGACCACAGATGCGGACACGGAGCCTTTCTCTCTGTCGGAATCCACAAGGCACGACAGTTTCTCTAATTTTATCGGTCTTCATTAGGCAGTGGCTTCGTGGTCCAGGGGCTAGTGCAAGGCCGGCATCAGCTTCAGGGTGCATCATACTAGGCATGTAAGGGCTGTGTTGAAGCTGTGCAGGATGGACCAGGAGGAGGAGGGACGGTATTACCTAGCACCGACATTACGACGTCCCTGCCTTGGAAGAGGTTGGAGTGAATTTGAGGCGGAGGAGGAAGATGAGGAAGATCAGTTTGCTAGTGCCCTCGACCCAGCGAGGCTTGGGAAAATCAAGGGCTCATCTCTCACATGGAGTGCTTGGATGCTCCATATCTCCTACCAACTGATCTACCTCACATTTAAGGCCATCAAAATTGAAACAACAGTTACTGGGTGGCCACCCCCTCCTGGATCCACCGGTTATACAAAAACAAACTCAGCACTTTCCTTCCCCCCACCCAAATAGCAGAGTATAAATGGCTGGAAATGCAGACCTTGCATAATTGAGCAACTGAGAGAAATCTGTTGGAGTCTGTCTAACGTTCTTCAAAATGTTCCACGGGTTGGAAACAAACATCAGCGACTAGGGACAGCAGTGAAGTGCGACATCGTAGCCATGAGCACGGCAATAGCTGCAGGGCACAATGGTGGCAGCCAGCAATAATGGGTGACTCTGGCAATTTCCTATTTGCCTCTCGCTAACAAAGCATGCACAATGCTGGCACCACATCCAATCCACAACAAAGAAGACTCAGCTTAAGATCAACTCGTGACCAACGTTTGAATATATGCGTCTTGTAAAAACCCTGTTTGTTCTATTGTGTTATGTTGTCCAGGACCCCTATATAGACTTCTGCGGCTATCCAAACTCGGCTCGAATGGTGCACCGAGCTAGCTGGTCTCACTGCTTCATAGAGGGGAGTTTGCTGGAGGGTTTGGTCTTTTCCTGCGCAGCAGCTCAGCGTACATATCTGAGCAAGAACAATCTTAGTAACTCAGCTGGTGGATTATTAGCAGAGCAAACGCAATTGGCTTTTCTCACACAGATAATGTGTGTTACGTATTGGATATTCATTCAAGATGAAGTCAGGATGGATCTCTCGAAGTTGTTGTCGGACCCACTAATTGCCACCGAGTGTCATACCCGCTTTTAGTTGAACACGGTCTACTTAGCATTCATCTTCCAATATCTCAGGAAATGAGTCCTCCTTGGAAAAACTTTTTTTTTTCTAAACATGATCCAATTTCCTTAGACATGCAATTTTTTATTCTCCTTTTCGAGTGGTCTGCGAGAACGCGCCGGATCGTTCTTATTTTGCAGTTTTTGCTTGAGGAGACTGTAAAAGACAGCAAGGTTTTCATGACAGCACACGCGTATTCCATTTTCTACTTTAATCTTCAGAAGTTTTCACTTTGTCGAATGGTTTTTGAGGTTATGGTGTGCTGTGAGATACAGCTATAATTATGGTCCTTTGGAACTCAGAAAAAGTGGCTTGGTAAGTCGGCATTTCTCGCTATAACGCAATTTTTAATAGTGGCTGCAGAGTCATATTTATAATTTTTTGGGCAGGTCATAATGTAGCTGTGAGATACATAATTTTTTCATGGTCTCTTTGTGAACCGAAACTGTGGCTTTTAAGTGGCATTCTCCGTAAAAACATTTTTAATAAGTGGCTGAGAAGTCATATACATTTATAAATTTTTTGGGTTCCATCGTAGGCCGTCAGAGATACAGAAATTTAAATCATGGTCCTTTGGAGACCAGAAAGGTGTTCTAAGTGCCATCTCACTCTTCACAATTTTTTACAGTGGCTGAGATAATGTAATTTATATTTTTTTGGGTCATGCCTGCTTTTGATTATCAGCACATAACAATACAGGTTCCTATTATAATAAAAAGTTGTTTCTAAGTGATCTCACTTATTGTTCTCTTCACATCTTGTCCAAAGTAAGCGATAAAGGGTCATGAAGCTTGAGTACTTTTTGGGGGCACTTTTGCTCGTGTCATGCAGCTATACTACCAATGTGTGGTCACTATTATAATAAAAACAATGGTTGTGTTCATAAACCAAGATCATTTGTTCTTCACAATTGGGTCCTAAACGTGGCTCAAGGTTCATGCCTTTGAATTTTTGGGGGCAGTTTGTTTGCTTGACATGCAGCTTAAACTAAAAGGTCCTATTCATACAAAATGTTGGTTTCTCAACGACATTTTATCCTCCACAATGTCCAAGAAGAGGATCAAGGGGGGTGATGGTGCATGGTCAGAAAACAGGAATTAGTTAGGGCCACTGTTAATGGACAACATAATTGCAAAATGACTTGTTTTTGCAAGATCTTTCAACAGAGCTATCAATCCTGCTATTTGAGACAAACCCATTTCATACAATTAAAAAATAGAGAAACAAAGACATGGTGGCGGATTCCATCTATTTTAATAATGTGTATTTCTAGAATTAAAACTGTACTAAAAAATTTGCATGTAACACATAGCTGGTCAAAAAAAAATCCTCTTGAATTTGTACACAGGGAGGTACAGGGAAGACTTGACCAGATGTAGGTTATTCAGAGGACCATGGAATATGGAAGCAACGGACAGAGAACAAGGTACAGAGGACCAAATTTCTCCAGCACGGTCGAGTTAAAATGACGGAAATGAATTGCCAAGAAGAATGGCAACCTGGGTGGAACAGCGAGCGTTAACTCACCAGTATTTCTCAAGTGAAGCTCAATCGGTCGCACTCTTACGGAGGGGCAAGCGCTACCTGGAAGGGACAGTATATGTCCAGTGAAAACTAAAATGGTGGGTTGAAAGACTCTTTTTCCGGCACTTTTTAATCTGGGGTCATGCTGGTTTGGGGCTCACGCTGTGGCCACGATGACAGGTATAGTCAATGCTACAGTGAAACTAAAATGGTGGTTGGAAGAGAGACTCTTTATTCCGGCACTTTTTGTATCTGGGGTCATGCAGGTTTGGGGCTCATGCTGTGGCCCAGGACAGGTATAGTCAATGTCCAGTGAAACTATAAATGGTGGTTGGAAAGACTCTTTTTGGGCATTTTTTTAAATGCGGAGGTCATGCAGGTTTGGGGCACATGATGACGCCCATGACAGGTAAACTCAAATTCCAGAGAAACTAAAATGCTGGGTGAAAGACTCCTTTTTCTGGCATTTTTTAAATCTGGGGTCATGCAGGTTTGGGGCTCATGCTGTGGCCCAGGCAGGGATAGTCTATGTCCAGGGGAAACTAAAATGGTGGTTGAAAGACTCCTTTTTCAGCACTTTTTAAATGTGGGGGTCATGCAGGTTTGGGGCTCATGCTGTGGCCCAGGACAGGGATAGTCAAGGCCCAGTGAAACAAAAAGCGTGGTAGAAAGACTCCATTTTCCGGCACTTTTTAATCTGGGGTCATGCAGGTTTGGGGCTCATGCGGTGGCCCAGGACAGGGATAGTCGATGTCCAGTGAAACTAAAATGGTGGTTGAAAGACCCCTTTTTTCCGGCACTTTTTAATCTGAGGTCATGCAGGTTTGGGGCTCTTTGCTGTGGCCCAGGACAGGTATAGTCAATGTCCAGTGAAACTAAAATGGTGGTTGAAAGACCCCTTTTTTTCCGGCACTTTTAATCTGGGGGTCATGCAGGTTTGGGGCTCATGCTGGGGCCCAGGACAGGGATTTCAATGTCCAGTGAAACTAAAATGGTGGTTGAAAGACTCCTTTTTCCGGCACTTTTTAATCTGGGGTCATGCAGGTTTGGGGCTCATGCTGCGTTCCAGGACAGGGATATTCAATGTCCAGTGCAAGTAAAATGATAGTTCAAATCATACTGCCTACTGGCACTTTTTAATTTTAAGAATGAAGGTGTTGTTGCTTTCCCATAGACTTTAATGGTCATCGATCAAAATCTACCATCGACCATCGACTATCTTGTCGATGATGGTCGACTATCGACCATCGACCGATGTCGATGGCCAACGTAATCGCTCACCACTAGTAGTAAGGCTTCATTAGGAATCCGCATAAGATCCATCCACACACGGTGCGGGTAAGGAGATGGGTACCCGGCTGTAGATACTCCACAAGCAGTGAACGACTAAGAGCCGATCACTGGGTTTGAAATGCGTCAAATGTTCAGCTCACTTTTTTTTTCTATACTATGATTTTAAATATCTACTAATAAAGCTGCGTTTTTAAACGTTTTTTCACCTCATCCCGAGCACGAGTGCTGGAGTGTTTTCCTGTTGAATCATTCACTATTTACTAGATGATATACTGTATATTTGATAATGATCAACAAAGGAATGCTATTCTCCATTCAGGACATACATACCATTTTTTGGAAAACAACATAAACATGAGGGAAGAAGGCAGGAAACACAAATATCCTCAGAGACTCCAAAACTGAAAGGGGAACTTAGCCCACGGTTTAATAAATCCAGTTACATTTTAACTTACACAGAGCTTTCTGTGTTGAGCAAGGGATTGAGATCCCACAAACACATAACTCAAAGCTCAAATAAATACAATTTTACATTCCCCAAAAATAAGACCTAATGCATTTTTTTTCAAGCTTAGAAATATAAGACCTCCCCTGAAAATAAAACCTAGCAGCAGTCATTGCTACAGCTCCCTCTACACCATACATTTAGCAAATTATTTAGATAGGTCTTACCTTGTGTGGGAGGCTACATGGGCAAGAGGTGCTCATTTAAGGAATGTGCTATTGCTAGACATGAGAGATTGGGGCTAACGATTCTAAAAGAAATGAAGTCACAAGAAATTGACCATGAAATTCTAGGTTTGGAGAGTAATGATGATGTTCCTGAAGATGATGACTGACTACCAGGATCAGTAAATGTACTATAGATTGTTGTACATGGAAAAAGTCACAAGAAATTATTGATGGAATTCAGAGTTTGGCTAGTTACACTGATGTTTGTGATGACAGGACTACAGTATATATGAATACATGTTGATTTTTTGTTCAACAATAAATGTGAATTCATGTTCATGGAAAAATATGACATCCCATGAAAATAAGACCTAGCACATCTTTATGAGCAAAAATTAATATAAGACACTGTCTTATTTTCAGGGAAACAAGGTAGTTAAAAGAGGTGAAAATGAAAAATTGAACTGTTTTCAATAATATGTAGTTTTAGCTGAAAATTTTTATTTCCACAGGAAATGCTGGGGAAAAAAAGTACCCTGAGATTTGTTACACAATTTCTTCCAAGTACAACAATACCCCATACTGGAAACAAAACCCCAGGCGGAATTCATTCATGGTTGTGTTGTTTATTTCTGGCCCACAGGGCTTTTTTAACAATAGGCTGCACAGATGGAAAAAAAACCTGCAATTCTAATATGTTTTTTTGAGTTTCATTGTTTCCAATATTTGTTGTGTGGTATGACATGTCTTCTTTAATTTGTGGGTTTGTACACCTATGATGATACAACATTTACATAGTTTTTTCATGTTTTATTTGTATTAGACAATAAAAGTGCTTTTAAAAAAAATCTGTGGGCAACATGTACGAAGAGGACTGTGCCAGTTTTCTGGTGTACTTTGAGCCAAAAAAAACTGTTGTCGCCCTGTCCACAAAAATGCACCAAGAATGCGTCAAAGTTTGATGCAAAACTGCCATACAAATCCATATCGTGGCTGAGACGAAGTTTGGCACATAACACTCTAAGCACCAATGTTTGGCACATAGCACTCTTTCACACATACTGTTGTACTCTACACTCCTCTATATCGATTTAGAACTGGTGTCTCGGCGTCAAGTTGCATATATGGCGCCCTGTGTTTTCATGTCCCTCTATTCTATGATTCATAACTTTTTTACTTTTCTTTTGATGGAGTTGTAAAAGGGCTTGTTTTTTGCAGGATGATTTAACGTTTTGATTAGAACCATTTTGGAGTTCATATGACTTTTTATCACGTTATCATTATTTTACTTTTCATCTTGTATTTTGTGAGGCGGGATGAGCAAAATATAACAATACTGGTAGTGTTTATTTTATTTAAATTAATTTTTACAGTGCTCTCTGTGTGCATGAATTACATTTTAATTTTATATGATAACACTGCCCTCACAATTATTTTATGTTTTACCAATTCTTGCCCAATAAAAAAACTTAAAAAAAAACAAAAGTTTTAGCACAGAGCTGTTTTTGGTATTTTTTTGTGGATTGTTTTGTCTTTGTCATAGGTAACACTTTGGGATTTATATGGCATTTTGAATAAAATAAATAAAATAGTTAAAAGGTTACACATAAATGGTGTCATATATGTAAAGATATGATCTATTAAAATATTATAATATATCATCATTTGTCCTTTATGGTAAACACAGAAGAAAAAAATCTCAATCCCAAAAATGTGGGCCATTTGCATCCCTGAAAAATTGTAGTAAAAAGTGATTAAAAACTGCCTGAATCCCAAAATAACACTGATAAAAACTACCCAAAGCCCACAAAAAATTAGTCCTCACTCAGGTCCATAAATTGAAAGGCAAAAAAGTTATTGGTTGCATAAAATAGGGCTGCAGCACTAATTTAAAAAAGAAAGAATTATTTTTTTTAAGTACTTAACAAAAAGTCAAAAAATCTGCTATCATACTATTACCAAATCTTACCAACCTGCAAAATACTGATAGCATGCCATTTACAGCTAAAATCATAAAATTGAAAACCACCAAAAAAATAGCACAATTTTTTTTTTTCAATTTCAACATTAAAATAATTGTTTGGGGGGTTTCCCATTTCAATTTATGGTATTGTCAATGGTACCATTTAGAGGTGCATCTTATTATGTAAAAGCAAGCCTCCATATGTCTATGTAGATGAAAAAGTTATGGCTTTTAAAAAGCAGGGAGAAAAAAAACCTAAGCAATGTTAACCACAATCCCTGTGGTGCTTAGGAGTTTAAATCACCTTTCATTATTGCTTTTAAATCTGTCTTACTGTGCCTTGGTTCAGAGAAGAGTTTGGAAGATGTTGCCTAGATTCCTATTGTGTATCTGTGTATCTGTGTATAGCCATTCTGAATTGTAGATTTTGCTTAGTCTTCCAAGTAGAGATTCATTCAGGGCACCTTGTACACCACAGCAGTTTCAGAGATATAATACAAGTTGCTGTAAATGGCAACCTGTAGTCTACTGATACATTTAAAAGACAACAATAAAAAAATTAATTTTGCTGCAATCTTCTTATTTTAAATCTGCTGCTTATAAAGGAAATGTGGTAATAGGATTTCTTGCTTTATGCATTTCAGCAGTTATATCCGCTATCAGTAAATACAGCTATAGCTTGGATCATAGTGTTCTGTTGCTTGTATTCATCTTAATTCCTTGTTTTTTTCATGGTGCATTACTTTTAAGTAGAGAGAAATTGCCAAAGTAATCTTTCCAAAACTGTTAGACCCTCCATAAATGTTCATAGCATAAAACAGAAAGCATTTTATGTGAAAAGCTGTAAATGATGCATCACCTTGGATAGAGCAAAATAGTCTTATGGCAACTGTATTTTACGAAATAGTGATGCTATTAAATCAAAATATTATCGCCCTTCCAACTGCTTCAGTCTATTTCATGGAACTGTGTTTGTCTCCAAAAATGTAATCCTCCCTCAGGTTTATTAATAATTTGATTTAAGAGTAAGATTTCTGTGTTATTAAAGTGACAAACTCTAAATTCATTGTATTAACATTTTATAAACCAGTTGTTTGTGCCCTCTGAAAATATGTCCTTTTCAGGCAGTATAAGCATGCAATGTAAACAAAATTTACTGCTTCTTTGTTATTCCTGCTTTCATGTTCTGTAAAAATAAAATAGGTTATTTGATGCATCAGATGGCAAGCAATGTCTCCACTTTTTTCTGGACTAGAGGCCACTATGTCACTATGTCATTCAGCAGTATTGTGCAAAGCAGAAAATAGGCTATGGGGGCTCAGCTGCAAAGAAGTGAAGCCTACTTAGAATGTTTACATAAAAAAAAATTTAAAATGCCAAAAATTAATAATGGCAGTGGAGAATAGCGTTGATCGAACCGTTTGAGAAAAGTTATGTTTGATTCAAACATCTCAATTTTCTCGAACTCAAACCGAAGCGAACATTTTACTGTTCGTTCGAGTAATTGTTCGAGTTCGCCAGGGCGTTCGACACGCCATTTTAATAGTTTTCAGCGTCTTTCTGTACAGAGCACAGAGAAGTGTCAAAAACGTCATTGCTGAGGTGTAGGGCTATATATATTTCACTGTATTGTGTTCTGAACGCCGTTTTCAGCTCACTCTCTATACTGTACAGACTGCTCTCTGTCTGTTTGCTTGCTTGTAGGCACAAGATTTGTTTATAAGTGATTTTAGACAGGAAAAGCTGCTGTTTAGATAAGTTGGGTAGTTACTGTAGCTTAGGGAATCAAGACTTAGATAGCATTTTCCTCTCCATAGACAGCAATAGTTAGGGAGTTTGGTATTGCTGGCTGCATCTTTTCCACACCCAGAAACTGTTATTTGGAGACATTTGCAGACTTACCTAATGCCTAACTCTCATATACATGGATATATATTATACAGAGTGCTTGGATTTGCTAAATCATACTCAGTGCAAAAAAGTTCTGTTTTGCAGTATTGGGGGTGAAATCATTTTATTTCACACCGTCTCCAATTCTTCTATACAAAGAAATATATTCTTTATAGTGGTTGGTTGGTGAATATTATACTGAGTAGAGAAAAGTTCATTTTGGCAGTTTTAGGGGTGAAATACCTTTCAAATATACTGTGTGTTATTGTCATACAGATATACATCCAGGAAATAGAGTTGTCTCTGTTGCTCTGTTGTTTAAATCCACATAACATTGAAATATACCAGTGCGTTATTGTGATCCACATGTATATACACTTCTATCTTTTTTATTACATATATTTTGTGCCATATGCAGAGCTATAATATTTAACTTTTGCACATGGTGAGATCTAGAGGTGGTAAGCGAGCAAGGAGGGGCGTAGGAAGTGAAGATAGAGGTACAAAACAAGGCACTCCTTCCAGTACTCCGGACAACACACAAGCAAACATATCGTCAGTCGCAGGACTGTCAGTCCTGTCATCGCTATCTCAGTTCCCTGTGCATCTTATTGCCTCATTGTGCATCTCATTGCCAATCTGTTCTTTAGTGGTTATCAGACCCTGCATCCAGCGGTTTTACCTCCTCTTCCTCTCAGTCACAGCCACAAATGTCATCATCATCAGTCCAACCTGAAGCAAACACAGGCCGAATGTCACAACCCAATATACAGACCACTCCAAATAATCCATATTCTGAAGAGCTCTTTGATTACACAATGCGGTTGGAGTCAGAAGGCATTTCAAAAGATCAAGAAGCCTGAGCGGATGAATTTGTCTGTTCTGATGCCCTATCGTTGATGCCCTCAGAGGACGAGAAGGAAGCTGGTCCATTGGCATAAATATTGAGCGGTCAGCAATGCCTCACAGTGCCTGTGACTTCTAGGCCGCAGCTTGAGGATGTAGACTGTGAGGAAAAGGAAGTCACCTGCCAGTCTGACAGCCAGCCTTCCGTGTACCAGGTGTGGGAGCATAACATATGCTTTCACTCCAACCATCCCAAAGCCAAAAGTCTGAATGTCAGCATTGCCAGGCTGTTGGCTTTGGAAATGTTGCCTGGTGGACACAGATGGGTTCCACCACATCATGGCCCTGACATGCTCCCAATATCAAATGCAGAGCAGGCATTTCTTTGCCAGAAAAGCTGTCCCTGCCCTGCAGAGAAGCTCACCAGTGCATTGGCTGCATCTGTGTCCACCGAAGTCCATCTGTCTAAAGACACATGGACTAGGAAGCACGGTCAAGAATGTTATATCTCACTGACTGCTCACTGGGTGAGTTTGGTAGATAACAGTGCCTCTGGTGATGGGTCTCGGCTGACACTCTTCAACACTGCTGGGATGGTGCAGAGTCCAGATCTCCAACCTCGACAGGTATCATCACATGTCAAGAGAAACCAGGCTGCTCTGAGCACTCAGACTTTGGCACGACTGGCAGTGTTGCAACATGATCTAAGCCTCCCCATCAATTGTCTGATATGTGACGTGACAACACACTGAATTCCACCCTCCACATGCTCCAGCGATTGTGGCAGCAGCGTAATGCCATTATGCAGTATGAAATGTCGCATGGCCTGACTAGCAATGATGCAGACCTTGGGATGTTGACCCATAGAGAGTGGTAACAGGTGAAGGATATCTGCACCATCCTTGGCAGTTTTGAAGAGGCCACCAAAATGGTCAGTTGGGACGATGCCATTGTCAGCATGACCATTCTGGTTATATTTCTACTGGAACAAAAGCTAGACACTCTGAGTCTTACTCCCCGGAGGATGTAGAAGGCCCAACTGTTTCGAAATTGTATAGGTCTTCTTTAGGCGGTGATTTTAGGTCAAGGGCAGGTGCAGGATAGCAGCTCAGCTCACAGAGTAGAGCGCATGAGGCTAATCAGGGCTCTGGTGACAGTCAGGATGAGGAAGTGGAGGAGGATAAGGAAGCAGGGGTGGACACCACCGATACTGATTACCCTTCAGTGGTAAGAGGTTGGCACAAATTACAGGAGGAGGAGGAGGAGGAAGATCCTTTTAGTGTCCCTCGACCACGAGGCTTGGGAGATCCCAGCAGCATCTCACACATGAGTGCTTGGATGCTACATTACCTGCAACATGATCCCCGCATCAAAGCAATAAAAATGAACAGCGATTTCTGGGTGGTCACCCTCCTTGATCCATGTTACAAGACAAAAGTGAGAAATTTCCTTCCACCCACAGAAATTGACAGTAGAATGCAGGATTTTAAGACAGTTCTTATTGACCAACCCGAGACATCTTTTGTGTCTACACATTCTAATGTCACGGTGGAACAATGTCAGCAACGCGGCAGCAGTAGAATGGCAAATAGCCGCAGCGGCAGGCAGTGTGGCAGAACACTACTGGTTGACATTTGGCAATCAATTTTTACCCCTTCAACAACACCTGCAAGGCAGGGCAGCATTCAGACACACAGAGACCGTCTTAAGACCATGGTCCATGACTCAACACCAATGTTTTTGGACTTAGTCTGGACCCATTCGACTTCTGGGTGTCCAAACTGGATGAATGGCCTGAGCTTGCTCAACATGCCATAGAAATGTTATCCTGCCCAGCAACCAGCATTATATCAGAACAAACATTCAGCACAGCTGGCAGGGTGATAACTGACAAACATATAGTATACGTCTTTCCAATGACAATGTGGATCATTTGACATTTATAAAAATGAGTCAAGCGTGGATCTCTGATCATTTTGTTGCCCCGGCTGCCGATGTTACTGACTAGTAAACTGTAGCATGTCTTCTTGACAATGTGAAGTACATATTTAAACTATACTACATCTCATCTCTGTAGTTCCTGTGCCCTGCCGCTTCTACAAATTCTACTCTTCCACCTGTACTCCCACCAAATGTACTAAGTGCTGTTATCCCGAAACTCGTAGTTTCCCATTGGCATGTTCTTGCTGCCACCAATGGTTCTTCTGCCTAATCTTGTCGAAATGGAACCTCCATGTTCCCCATTGGCATGTTCTCGCTGCCACCAATGGTTCTGCTGTCTAATCTAGTCCAGCCTGCAGAGGCGTAACTTCAAGTTCTTTGGCCCTGGTGCAAAAAGTGAAATGGGGCACCCCAGTTACAAGGGCTGCCATCAGTCATCTATTAACCGTTTCAGGATCCCATACAGCCAAATCAATTGGGGCCCCCACCTATTACTAGTTCCTATTTTTTAAATTATCAGTGGGCCCCTTTTTGCTTAGGGCACCTGACAGGAATACTTTCCGTATTGCCCAATTGGCAACCCTGCCAGTTACCATGTGCCATTTCCAACACCGGTGTCTTCTTATGTGTCAAAGGGGCTTTGGGCCCCCTCAGTCTGCAGGGCCCCATAGTAGTTACTATCGCTGCACTCTCTATAACTACACCCCTGCCAGCTATGTTCCCGGTTGGGATGTTCTTGCTGCCACCACACATATCACATCAATCAGAGCCCTATAACACTCTGAGCAACTATGCTTATTGGTGTAACCTAAAGGGCTCTTATTCAGTGGCATCTATGAAGTACCTACTCCGTACCTGCCACATAACTCCCACTATCATCAGCCCCCTATACCTATGTAATGAAGTCATAAGATCTATAGTTTAGCTACACAGCAAAGAAGCTTGGGATATTTCCTTTCCTCAGCTAGCATACATACTTCTTTCCATTAAAAAATGTGTAAAATGTTAATGTTTAATTCGCATTATGTAATTTGCATATAAGAGTACACACAGAAACAGTTACATGCAAACTGTAAATATAATAAATGTAAAAATCCAGAAATTTGTAACTGAGAGATTTTTAGAGGCCCTCCTGTTAACCTTAGTTTAAAAAAAAGCATTTTATTTGTATATCCAGATGAGCCCTCTTTTTTTTTCCGTTTTTCACTTTCTACCTACTCCTTTGTCTCCTTCTCATTTAAAGCCATTGCAGTATATCTAACATACCAAATATTGTTTTTTTTTAAGGTGCAAGAAATTAAAATATCCTAAGGAACTTCCTCAAATTTCAATCATCTTCATCTTTGTAAATGAAGCCTTGTCAGTGATCCTTCGGTCAGTACACAGTGCAGTGAATCATACACCTGTCCATCTTCTGAAGGAAATTATCCTTGTGGATGACAACAGTGATGAAGGTATGATAATATTTTAATACCCTATCTTCCATGCAGAAAAGCATTGCAGCAAATAATTGTATTCTACAGTATATTTAACTATAGCTTAAATAGCTCCCTCTTTCTGTCAAGTTGAAGTGGCAAAATGTTTACAGTTTGTAATACAACTTTTAGAGGAACTTTTGTAGGATAACGTTCGAGAGTTCTATGTGAAAATATACATTTTTATTGTCTGTATCTGTATTGCTGGTTTAAACCCTATTAGTTTGTGAAGCAATACTGTTCATTTATGCATTTTACATGTTTATTTTATTATACTACTTAAACCTAACCTCTGTGACAAGCTAACTATACTGTTGGTTTTAAGTGGCTCATCAATTATAACAAAAAGGCTTGGCATAAAGCGAACTCACGTTATGTTGCACTTGCTTACTTTAATTCCTTTGCCTTCATAGCATGCAATTCAAACATTTGTAAACATGCTAATATTCATCGCAGTATATACACTTAAATCATGAGCCAGTACTTAGCTGTTGTATTACAGTCTCAAGTCCTTATAGCAGTTCCATGGTGGAGATATTAATAGAGCTGGATGCTGGCGAGCGCACAGCTTTAGTGCGACGTTTCGGAAAAACAATTTTCCTTTTTCAGCATCCAGCTCTATTAATATCTCCACCATGGAACTGCTATAAGGACTTGAGACTGTAATACAACAGCTAAGTACTGGCTCACGATTTAAGTGTATATACTGCGATGAATATTAGCATGTTTACAAATGTTTGAATTGTATGCTATGAACGCAAAGGAATTAAAATAAGCAAGTGAAACATAACGTGAGTTCGCTTTATGCCAAGCCTTTTTGTTATAATTGATGTATGCTAATAGGGGAGATTGAGGAAGCTTCACCTGGAAGGCTTAGACTGAGCCGGTACCATATAACTAACGGCATCATTGTGTTTTTGCATAGGTTTTAAGTGGCTGCCATTAATCTCCAGTAATCATTGTATTGTGGTGGTCACCATCCAACATGCCCTCTCTCCTGTGTGGTGTCAATATGCTGAGATCACACATTAGCAGGGAAGGAAAGAGGTGGAGAGTTTGAGGGGTATCTAGTGCCAGATTTTACATCACTGAAATTTCAGCTGTAATATAGACATTATTACTGTAGAACTCATGGTAACCTTAAGATCTAAATCATCATTCTTCTGCCATCTCTGATAGTGAGGAATGAGAGGAAAAAAGAGAATAAAGTCCAGTTTTTTTTAAAATACACAGTGTGCAAGAAACTTCATGATGCATTATTCATAACTGTTAATTACTTCTTGTATAAGTGACCACTCTGGCTTGGACTGTAACGGAATCCTTAAAACAAGACCAGTCTACACCTTGTGGACGCATCTTATAACTTTAAAGTCTTACCACAATGAATCCAACTTAATATCAAATACTCATAAATTATTTAAGACTTTCATAAAAGCATAGCAAAAAAATCATAAGTAGTACTTATGCAAAAAAATAGGACTATATCATATACATTAGGCAATGAGGAATTCTATGTTATAAGTAATAAATCAATCCAATTTTCACATGATAATTATTATTATTATCCCTATGCAAGTAAGTATGACAATGATGCATATCATATGTCGACAGTGAAGTCAGAGGATGCATATTATTCAGACCATGCCCCTACAACTTTACTCTGCTATAGTACTTCACTTGTTGGTTACTATTTTACCTTAATAATCCTGCAACCCTCAAGTACTATGCAATAGGAAAATGCAAGAGAAAAGTAAAAAATAATGGCTAGAAAAGTGCTGGTGCAAATACAGGGGATCTACGGATAAAAGATGACTTGTAAAGTAACAATGCAGATGATGAAGTCTATGATCCAGACAGTACCTAAGGGGCCTTCATGCATTACATGTCCTGCTCCTCATGGTGGCATAGTAGTAGTTGATGACCTCATGCACACTACTCTTATAAAGATTCCTAAAGTTTGTTAACATGTGTCAGTTGTCCATCATTAATTGGGTGCTCCATTTAAGTTCAAGTCCACTCCATTCGAACTGCTTAATAAAGTGATATACTTATGAATTATTTGATATGCAACTGAACTTGTTGTGGTGAGACTTTAAGCCCTTCAGGATGCAGACAGTTTGGGACGAAACAATGGAGCCCCATTTTTTCAAATCTGAGATATATCAATTTTTGTGGAAATAACTTTTTAATATTTCTACCTATTCATGTGATTTACAGATGACGTTTTCTCATAGAAAATTGTGTTTTAAGTTGGTAACAAACTTTGGTCCATAAAATCCTTGTTTATTTGTGAAAAATATCAAAATGTTGGCAAATTTTTCCAAATTTTCACATTTTCGAAGTTGGAATATTTCTGCGGATAAGACAGATAGTTGTAACACACAAAATAGTTTATAACTAGCATCTACCATATGCCTACTGGTAGTTGGCATCATTTTTAAATGTCTTTTTTTCTTCACAATGATAGAGGGCTTAGAAATTTCGTAGCAACAGATTTTTTTAGGGACCAGTCCAATTCTAACTTGGCTCTGAGGGGCTTGTATGATAGGCACCCCCATAACTGACTCTAAGAAACTGAAGCTCTTAAAGTATTCAAAACAGCATTAAGGAAGTTGATCTACCCTCTAGGTGTTTCACAGAAATTAAAGCAAAGTGGAGGGAATGTTTAAAAATTTCACTTTTTTGCATTTTTTCAATTTTAATCCATTATTCACTGGAAATGAGACCATGGAAATGCAAGTCAACATGGAATTCCCCGTTTCGCCATTTTTAGAGATATCCCTTATGTTGGCTTAGTGTGCTATTTGACTTAACCACAAGCCTCAGAATAGAAGCAGCAGTTACTGGATTTTGGGGTCTCATTTTCATTGGGATATTTTGTTGGTGCCATTTCAGGTTTGTGGACATCCTAAGGTGCTAAAACTTAACAAACACACCTAAAAAGATCTCATTTTAGAAACTGCATCCCTTAAGGAATATATGCAAGGGTTTAGTGAGCACATCGACCCCATGGGTGTTTCACAGATTTTTGTAGTGTTAGGCTGTGAAAATGTAAAATTCCAACACTATGCAGTTTTAGCTGAAAATGTTTAATTTTTACAAGCAATCCTGGAAAATAAGCAATATAAAATTTGTTATGAAATTTCTTCTCAGTACAGCCAGGGGCGTCGCTAGGCTGTTTTATTCGGGGCTCGGGCCCCGAATAAAACCCCCTGTGCCCAAGTCTCCCGGGCTCCGGGCCCTCTGCGCTGGGCTGGAGCACCGACTGGCTCTTCGCTGCAGGTGCGTCCGCTGGAGCACACACAGCTGAGGGCTTCTGCGGGCAGAGAGCGTGCGCTCCCGGGCCCCGAGACAGTGTCGGACCCGCAGGTCCTCCCACCGCGAGGCTGTCGGGCCCTTTCACAGCGCTGAGGGACCCGCCGGGGCCCCCCGTGCGCCTCAGCCGGCAGCGTCGCAATGACATCACGTCATCGCGACGCTACCTGTCCTCGGGCGCACAGCGGTCATAGGCCGTGCGCCCGAGGAGCTGCCGGAGAGCGCGGGCTGAAGAGGACGGAGCCACTCGCCGGGGGATTTTAAGGTGAGTATTAATGTTGTTTATTTTTATAGGTTTACCTGCCTCAGTGCCCCTATATACTGCCTGTGCCCCTATAATGCCTGCCTGTGGCCCACATATCCCTGCCTGTGCCCTATAATGCCTGCCTGTGGCCTCCATATCCCTGCCTGTGACCCCCATATGCTGCTGTGGCCCCCATATACCTGTCTGTGGCCCCTATATACTGCCTGTGCCCCTATAATTCCTGCCTGTGGCCCCCATATGCTGCCTGTGCCCTTTTATACTGCCTGTGGCCCCCATATACTGCCTGTGACCCCCATTTACTGCCTGTGCCCCCATTTACTGCCTGTGCCCCCATATACCTGCCTGTGGCCCCCATATCCTGCCTGTGGGCCCCCCTATGATTTCCTGTGCCCCTATATACCTGCCTGTTGCCCATATATACCTGCCTGTGCCCCCATATACCTGCCTGTTCCCCATATACTTGCCTGTGGCCCCATATACTGCCTTTATTGCCCCCATATACTGCCTCAGTGCCCTTATATACCTGCTTGTGGGCCCCCATATACTGCCTCAATTACCCTATATACCTGCCTGTGGCCCCATATACTGCCTGTGCCCCCTATATAAATGCCTTTGGCCCCTTTTGACCTGCCTGTGGCCCCTATATACTGCCTCAGTGCCCCCATATACTGCCTGTGGCCCCATATACTGCCTCAATGTCCCTATATACCTGCCTGTGGCCCCATATACTGCCTGTGCCCCCCTATACCTGCCTGTGCCCCCCTATACCCGCCTTTTGGCCCCTATTATATGCCTCAGTTTCCCCTATATACCTGTCTCAGTGCTCTTAATACCTGCCTCAGTCCTCCTATATACTGCCTCATGTCCCCTATATTCTGCATCAGTGCCCCCATATACTGCCTGTGGCCCCATATACCTGCTTGTGGCCTATTTTACCCGCCTGTGGCCCCATATACCTGCCTGTGGGCCCCATATACTGCTCAATGCCCCTATATACCTAAATGAGGGGACTGCTATACCTTTAAAAATTTAAAGGGGTTGCTGGAAATGTGAGGATTCTAAGATATTTGTGTCCAAATCCTCCGGGACGAGTATGGCCGGGAGCAATCAGCATGAAGGTGTGAACCGGATGGAGAAGAAAAGGGAAAGTGAACGACGCTGATCAGAAAAGACGTCTCTGGTGAGTTTACTAAATGTAACAGCAGGGTAATCACTTTATATGTCTGCAGAGTCTACAAACAACTAGTATATACCAATATATGGCCCTGTATGGCGGTGGTATATGTAATCAGAGCCTGTGTACAGTGGTAGTCACATGTGGGGGTCGCGTTCGGTTCAGGGTCTGGCAGGATTATTTGAGCCTTAAGTAGTAATAGTTTTTGGGGCTTGGTTTTGTAGGAGTGTTTTTAGTCACAATCACTTGTCTGGTAGATTTGCTCCATGTATTGGTGGATTATTTGGTGACTGTTTGGGGGAAATTTTATTTTGAAGGTGGAGAAGTTCTGAAAAAGTAAATTTGTCATTGGTGATTTTTACTGTACAGTGACTGCTGAGGGGATGGACGGGATCTGTGTGGGATGTGCAGAAAATTAGTGACAGGAACAGAAGGTTTTTCTCTTTAAAAAAACATCCGCAGTTCACAATGAGGCGGGAAAAACACAAAGGGCCCGAGCCCCGGATGTTTTAGGACCCTAGCAACGCCCCTGAGTACAGCTGTACCCTATATGTGAGTGTAAACATGCTGTTTGAGGGCATAGCATGGCATACAGGGGTGGAAGCGCTGTTTGACTTTTAGGCCATGTTCACACGGCTTAAAATGGGCCGTATTTCGGTCCGTAAAATTTCGGCCCAAAGTGCGCCAATTTCGGGCCGAAAACGCCCCATCATTACGGTAATCCACAGCTCTCATAGGGGAACTATGGATTACGTCTCCTCTCCCCGCCCGGCGAAAGCCGCCGGGCGGGGAGATAATTGACATGTCACTTTCTAGCGGCGTTTACGCGCCGCTAGCAGTGATAGTCAATGGGCCCGGGGAAGTGCCGGCCCCCTGCTTACTCCCCCGCTCCCCCCGCCCCCGTCCACACGGCGTAATTGCGGGGCGAAATTACGTCCCGGAATTAAGCCGTGTGAACATTTTGCCTTAGAACGCAGATTTTGGTTTTGGGTCCCCATTTTGCAATTGCAAAGTACCAGAACAGGTGAAATCTACCAGAAATCACCCCATTTTGAAATTAATACTCCACAGGGAAATGTATCTAGGGGTATATTGTGCATTTTTGACACACAATTATGGCAATGCCCAATTTATATATTTTTTATGTTGTAGTACTTAAAACAAACCTGTTTTTATTAAGTAAAACAATATTTCTGTACTGCTATCTACTGATATCCATAACTTTTTTTCCCTATATATGAAGCTGTTTTTGCGGAAAGAACTGGTGATTTCATTGTGGTTTATATGACTTTTTGATCGCATTATATTCCATTTTATGTGTTGCGGGATGAAATTACAAAAATCTCAATCTATCACTTTTTATGTTTTATACGACATTCATCAGGAGGGTTAAATAATGTGACAGATTTATAGGCTAAGAGGTTACACACTCGGCAATACCAAATAGGTGTCCTTGTTCATTTTGATAACTTTTGGGGCAATTAGTGCTTGTAATGTGTGCTTTTGTTTGTAATTTACCTTTTTTTCACTTTTTTTATTTTCACAGTATTCCTGCTTGTCCCCATAGGGGACCTGAATTAGTGACCTGTTATAGCTGCCGCAGTTGCAATTGGCCATGAATGAGCTTCTTTCATGGCCGACACTGCTTGGAGTCAGCTGTATATTAATTAATGTAATATACACTCACCCGGCCCTTTATTGGACACCTGTCAATGGTTAACACTTAAAATTTTAATCAGCCAATCACATGGGGGCAATCAGTGATTTAGGCATGTAGACAGGTCAAGACAAACTCCTCATTCAAACCCAGCATCGTATGGGGGAAGAAAGGGGTTTTTAGTGCCTTTTAACGTGGCATGGTTGTTGGTGCAGGGGCTGGTCGAGTATTTTGAAAATGTGATCTCCCGGGATTTTCAGCACAAAACCCTCTCTAGGGTTTTTCAGAGAATGGTCCGAAAAAGAAAAAACATCAGTGAGCGGCAGTCGTGGGCGGAAATGCCTTGTTGTGCCAGAGGTAAAGGGGAATGGGCGACTAGTTCGAGCTGATGAAAAGGGAACAGTACTAAATAGCACCCGTTAAACCAAAGGGGGCAGAAGGCATCTCTGAAGCCAGTGGCGAAATTTGAGGCGATGGGCTACAGCAGGGAAAAACCAACCGGGGGCCATTTTCAGCTAGAACAGGGAAAAAGGAGGCTCCAAATTTTCCCCGCTCATCGAAATTGGACGTAGAAGATTGGAAAAAAAAGTTCCTGGTTGATGAGTTCGTTACTGCTGCGACATTTGGATGGTAGGGTCAAAATTGGCGCAACAACATGAAAGCTGGATCCATCCTGCCCTTTTATCAAGGTTCGGCTGGTGGTGGTGGTGTTGGTGGGGGAAAATTTTCTTGGCACTCTTTTGGGGCCCCTTGGTACAATTGAGCATCGTTGCAACACCCTTTTGGAATCTATGCCCCGAAAAAATTTAGGCGTTCTGAAGGCAAAAGGGGGTCCAACCCGTTACTAGCATGGTGTACCTAATAAAGTGGCCGGTGAGTGTACAGCTGACTTCATGCACTGATCATGCAGGCTCTGCTTGTGAGCCTGGACGATATCCTTGATGCAGCGGTACGTCAATGACTCTCAATCAGGATGTACTTGTATGTCTTTCTGTGTGAAGGTTAAAAGTAATAGACATAATATTTATAATCTCTGGTAGTGACAGTTGGCATACTGATCTATTATGGTATTGGGTAATATTATTATTTTATCCATTTATATAGTGCTGTTATATTGCACAGTTCTGTACAGAGATTGCCTGAACGTAATACTTTTTTTTTGGGGGGTGGGGGGGAGGGGTGGCGGGGGGTTACTGTGGGGGAGACCAGAGTACAGAGAGGAATTCCATACAAATACAGAGAGAATATACAAACTTTATACAGATGTTATCCTTGGTGGGATTAGACACAAAACCCAAGTGCTGTAAGGCAACAGTGCTAACCACTCAGCCACCATGCTGCTCATATAGATGTAAGTTGTATGTACTAATTTTCTGTGCTAGTAGTTAAAGGAATACTCCAGGATAAACCTATGCACTGCATTATACGCATCTCACAGAATGAAGAAGGTGCTAGGTAACTCGTGAACACTTGGCAGTAAAATGTGGATTCGTTTTATTTAGAGTTTTCCTCTAAATGGTTAATGACAACACAGCTTTAGGGTAGGTTTACACGACTTCTTGCAAGCATATATCAACGCACACTGTACACGGTGTTATACGCCTGCTGCCTTAGAAGTACGGGCTAGCCAGCGCATACTTCTAGAAGGCTTTGTGCCGGCCCCCATTCTCTTTCGCTTTCCCTGGCGCATTAGTGCTAGGAAGAACTGACAATTCTTTCTTCTGGTGCATACTTTGACCCAGGAAAAACATTTGCTTATCATAGCACTTAGTGAATGCTATGATTTTACCATAATTGTGAACCGTACTTTGGGTGGATTGCAGGACAATTATGCCTTGACTTAGAGCCCGCAATTACATTGTGTGCACAGACCCCTACTCCGAGTCTTCAGGCCCTCTATTTGCTTGGGCACTGCTTCCTGCCTTCACAATTATAGGAGTGAGCTCTTCTTCCCTCTCTACGGCAGCTACGTAAACACTGTAAAACATCAGGTCGGTCATCATCCGGATCATCTCTTGGAATTTGGACAGTCCCACTATGAACTGGTCTCTTAGTAGTTTGTCCGCTTCCTGGAAAGCTCCTGTGGCCTCTGGGTCTTGCTGCCTTATTTCATTTAACGTCTCCTGTAGGGCTTTGGAATACTGCATAAGGGTCTCACCATCTTGTTGCAGCCAGTTGAATAAGTGGCTTTGCAGTTGTACTACCTTGGTACATCCCCCTTGGACTCTTTCCAGCAAGGAAAATATTTTCCCCAAGGTGTCCCTCTCAGACTCAAGCCATTTCATCACTTTCCATCTAACATCACCCTCTAAGGCCCTTAAGGCTATCTCTGCAAGCAGTTCTCGAATTAGGTTGCACATTTTAACTGCACTATGCACCCTTTCAGTTCAGTTTTGCAATGTCATGTTTTTTTTGTCAAATTTGGGAAGGAGTTGCAAAATCGCCCCCATGGGGGCATAACGTACTTGGGCAGGCATGATGGAGGCACCCTGAACTGGGCTCTATGCCAGAGCCATTGCCGTTGGGGTCTAATTTAGCGCCACCTCCCTGTCCATAACGGTCGCGGTATCCTGCCGACTACACCAAGTTGTAAGTTGTGTACCGTGGTGGGCTTCCCAGAATACAGTGAAGTCACAGACAAGAGAAACTACTCCAACACCAGCTCACACCAATGAATGTTTTTCTGGATTCTGAATAAAAAGGGGTATTATCCGGATACCATAAGAACACTTACACATAGACAGAAACTGGGACCCCTGTGCTACGCAGTGTGCCGCTGTACTATATCCTCTGGACTCACCGATATTTTGCCAATATGGACTCACCGATATTTAGAAAATCTGACCGCTATTTACCTCATTAAAATCCTATGTAACTGGAACGATAGTGTGGACATGTATTCCAGGGTCACGCTCACGGTGTAGCACAAGGGTTTAAAAACCTCCGAAAGTACCCTCTATTCCCAGGGCCAATTAAAAATCTCCACAAAAAAAGCAACACACAAAATTACCAACACTGGTGTAATATGTGTTCCACAATCTCACGCGGACTTTATTTCCGGAAATGTTCATGTAAGACCTGACTCTAGATAAGACCCTAACTAATCTACAGGCCTAACCAATGTCTCTATCAAGATGGTGTGCACGCTCACCGACCTGGGTTTTTTCCTTGGCCAATTTCCGATCACCAGTTTCAGTGTGTTTCTCTTGCAGCTTTGCTGAACTTCTCTCTCTGACACTCTGACTCACTCTCTTAGAGACCGAACAGCTAACAGACTGAGTTTTGTTTGACGGTGTCTCTAACTATGGTTACAGTTTCTCCCCTGTTAGCTTTTCTGATTTGACAGCAGTACAGATCTTTCCAGAACTGGCTGTAGAGTGGTAACTGTTGCATAATCACATGTTTAAGTAAACACTTGAATCTTTTCTATATCACAGGGGCACTTAACTCTTTAACACATATCAAAACTTCAGAACAACAGAATGCAATGTCACAGACCAGACTAATCAATCATACATCAGAGGATAGCTCCCAGTACGAAAAACAGTGGGACCAGTCCACCAGCCCATACTGTTAAACATTTCTTACATGGATCCTTGATATAGCTAAGATATATCTAGCAAAGCTATACCCTGTTCTGTACTAATTATGGGTAGGAACCCTGAAACAGCTGTCTACAGATGGGTAATTTGTCCTTCAGGCTAGTATGAGGTAGTTGTCTTCCTTATGAAAGAAAAGTAATTAGCATAACATGGAAAAAAATAACAAAATTACTTATACTCAAGGTACAAACAAATATTCTTTACTATTGCCATCAGCAGAATACTTTAAAGCAATATGTAAGATTACATGTATTGTACAATAACAATATATTACACACTTTGCACAATAACTAAATCAATATATGTTTATTGGATAAACAGGAAGCCATTTCTAATTTCATGTATTTTATGATTTCTTTTTTTAATTACAAATGTGTTATTTGTTCTATGGAACTGCTCTATATATTTTTCTACAGCTTGTTGGTTAAAATTAATAAGTTTTCTCTGTTTTCTAAAGGTTGAAATGAATGTACAGATATTTATTTGTTATTTATTTGCAATTTCAGTGCATGCTGTACTCCCAAACCTCAAGTAGCTTAATGTTAACCCTTTAAAGAAAGGAGTGATCTCAACATGCTGTTTCACGAAGCCTACTCTTCATAGGCAGCTTCAGACTCACACTTTCTGGTTAGGCTGTGGGTGCCCAACTGAAATTTAATTTCAGCTTTCTTTTAATCACACCAAAATCAAAACAGCAATGTTTTTGATAAAATGTGTTTACCTTTATCTACATACTTAAAGCTAATCATTGTTGTGACAAAACCCCTTTAAGGTCAAGTCTATTTTGGGCCATGAGGATCAAGACTTGAAAAAAAGTTTTCTTGTAACATTTGGATATAAACGTACCTGGATGAATATATACAGTATATATATATATATATGTTATTATTCTAAATCCAGCTTTTTTGCACTTTAAATGAATGGCCGTGTTTCCAGCCTTTACCAAACAGCTAATTAGTGAGCGTATCTCACTAAACCCAACTGTGAAATGTGGTGGAGCAAGCATCTCAATTTCAAGTTGATATGCTGCATCAGAGCCTGGACTACAACACATTGTACAACTAAAAAAAAGTAACATACCTTCTTTGTATGGAGGCTTTAACCCCCTGTGATTGCTTCACTTTCAATTACTATTCTATCTAAAATGGCAATTATTGCTGTATTAGGCTTCAGTCTCCTGTGGCTCTGCAACTTTAATCACTATTCTATCTGAAATTCCAAAAATAAAAGCAGGGTATTGTTCATACAACAAATGAAATGTATATAGCGAGATACTCATTTGCATATAGTGTAATTTAATATATTTTGGTTCACTTAGAATTGTTCTTTTACATTGTAATTACATTATTTTGTAATCAGTGTAATTACTGTGGTGGTTGTTGAAAATTGCTTTTGCTTAAAAAGCAAGATAAGCCATGAAATCTTTTTTTTTTGTTTCTTTTATCATGGAATTCACAATGTTTTACTTTTCTGGTAGCTGATTTTGTCAATGTGTTGTATTCTTAGTGATGACTGGTTGGACTTTTCAGCTCAGCTGTCAGATATGTTTAAACCTGAAAAAATTTAAAATTTAAGACGTAGAAAAACTGTGTTACATGATTGTTGTTTTTATGAAGAAAACACCTAGGGCGACATGTATGAATTCGACTGCGTACTTTTTTTTAACTTGGCGCCGGCATTCCAGTTCTAAATAGATATAGAAGAGTGTAGAGTACGACAGTATGAAGATTTTTGGCGCGTTACATAGAGCGTAATGCGCAAAAATTTGTTTGGGCAAAGAGTGTAATGCGCCAAACTTGGCGCATTAAGCTCTATGTAGTGCGCCAAAAATCGTATTCTACACTCTCAGAATCTCAGAATCTGAGCATTGAAATATTAAGAGGGCAACATGTATGAATTCGACTGCGTACTTTTTTTTAACTTGGCGCCGGCACTCCAGTTCTAAATAGATATAGAAGAGTGTATATTACGACAGATTTTTGGCGCATTACATAGAGCTTATTGCGCCAAACTTTGTATGGTCATAGAATGTAATGCGCCAAACTTGGCGCACTAAGCTCTATGTAATGCGCCAAAAATCTTCATACTGTCGTATTCTACACTCTTCTATATCTATTTAGAACTGGAGTGCCGGCGCCAAGTTAAAAAAAAGTACGCAGTCGAATTCATACATGTCGCCCCTATTTTTTCTCTTTTTAATGTAACAATTGAACACATTAAGCAAAATAGATCAGGGCCAAAAATCCAAGCACTACAAGTAAACTTTTTCCTTATTTATCACGAACTTTTCTAAGCTTCATAATGAAAAGGGGTTGTCTCACTACATCGATTCATCTTACCTCAGTCCTGTTTTCTTGGTTTTATTTTTTTATTCGGGGCATCTACTGGTTTTACTGGCTACTACTGGCCTGCAGTGATGAGCTGCTGAGGACACCTGGTCTGTAGCTATAGCGAGCAGTGCTGGCGGTCTATCAGGAGAGATTGAACAGGTCTGTAGCTATAGAGACCTGAGGAGCTGATGCAGCCCAATACAAGAGAGGATATCTAGAAATAGGAAGGACACTGTTAATGGACACATATTGCAAAGTGACTTGTTTTTTTCAAGATCTTTAACATAAAAAGGAATCATTGTAGTGAGACAGCCCCTTTAATCATTTTTAAGTGCTCTGTAGCAGATAGAAAATTTTTAAACATAGTATCAGCTGTGGTTGATAATCGATGACACTTCTGAATGTTAGTGCTTATACCTATACTGTAGAGAGGTTGATGCAAAATATTGATATGTGTCTAATAATTTCACTCTCTAAAATAAGTATGAACGTCGCTCCCATTTTCCAGCATGGAATTCCTAATATATTCTTTTTTTTTCAGTTTTAAATTTATTAAGACTTGACTCTATGAGAGACCGAATGAAAATATGAGTGTAATAGTCTAATAAAGTAATACGATTGGGTACAATAAAGTCATGTTCATAGGTTAAGGATTCTGTCAGGATTAAGGTTTAAAATCCTGGCTTTCTGTGGGCAATGTATATAAATAAGGTATTTTGTTTCCTATTCACATGCTCCTGAAAAAAAATTAATAATGGATACATTACGCATTTTTAAATTCATATTATGTTCACTATTACCCTATTTACTGTGCTGAAAAGCTGCAGATTGGTGCCTTTGAATTTCAATAGTTCTAATCTGTATGTAGATTTGCTGGCCAATCAGTGGAAGAATACTGAGTTTCAGATGTAGATTTTTTTCCATGAGGAATTATCTATAAAATGCATATTGGAAATCACTAGAATGTGAAAATGTCTTTACACCTATTCAAGTCTCCTACCCTACCAAAGTGCCAAACAAGGGCAGTACCAGCTCTTGGATTTCTGGTGTAATACATTGCATGGTGTAGAAATTTTTCAGCTAGCCAGCAGCAATGAGAATGGTAATGTGATACTTATGTCTGTGACTCCTGCTTCTGAGGCGTTATAAAGTGTATGTCACATGATCCCTTATAATGCTGATTAATACTTGGAATGTACATTTTAACTCTTTAACAACAGGCAGGGCTTTCTTTTAGTCAGTCTGCTGGCACTTTTTGGGTCTGTTTAGTCTGTTAGTTCTTGGCAATAAACATTTTTTGGCAGTTAATAACAGTTTTTATACCTATTGCACCTTTTTATGGTGATGCAATATAAGCCTGAAGAGGTGTAGAGATATTATGCCACACATTATTATGTGCTATAAATGCTGTGCATATTTGCTTTGAAATTACATGCTTGCAAGCATGACATTTATATGTTAATATGAATTGTAATGGCCCAACGCAGTTTCCTGCCTCCTATACATTATGCAGCGTACGCACACTAAGGGTCACATATATGAAAACTGTTTAGGTCTAAAACTCACTTTTTTGCCCATAGTAACCTATGGGCAAAAAAGGGAATTTTAGACCTAAACAGTTTTCATACATGTGGCCCTAAATTATAATCGTAAAATACGCAGCATGATTGACGCCATATATTACATTGATATCTATGGGTACTGTATGGGGGTAATTCAGTGAACAAAGTTTATTAATTCATATATAAAGAGTAAAACATAATCAAGGATCACCGCAGGTTAAAACTGATGGCACAAAAATCTAACAAGTAGGGCAATCTGAGTTGCAAGTACTTAGCTACCACTTGGTATTTTTTTCTTCATTAGTCCATTTTTCCATAACCCCCTCATTTTGGCTGTGAACTGACCAGCAAACATTCTCACCCTATGGACTTAATTATACTAAATAACACATTTCAAATATAAATATAGGAATCCACGGCACAGAATACTTGAATATGATTCAAAAATTTTATTTATATCGCAAAAGGTGTCATATACAAATAAAGTGTTATTTACATATTACAATGTCATTACAGGTGAAATATACATTGTATAACATTCCATACAAAGTAAATTGTAAAGAGTGGTAATGTGGAATGTGATTCCTCTGATGTTTCGGTTGATTGGACAACCTTATTCATAGATAATCACAAAGATAACCAGTTAGGGAAGAATGGATATGGAAAGAAGTGGTTGCAAAAACATGTAAGAGCAAATGCCCTATTATTTTATATATATATATATATTATATATATATTTTATTTAAAATATATATATTATATTTTATATATACAAAAGTATAAATTTTTATGTATATAATTTATATATAACATACAGTGTATCATATATATATTTTTTTTAAAATATATTTAATATATATTTATATATATATATATATTTATATATATAATATATATATATAATTTTTATATATATATATATATACAGACACACACAGGTGGAAGCCAAGTCTGATGGCGCCCCGCTAATGCCCTTGTGCATTGTGAACCCTTTCTATGGCTATCTCTTGCCCAAAGGGAATGATGCGGGTTAAAATTGAAAAGTTTTTTTTAACTAAAATTTTGATACTTACTTTTAGTATGTTAATCAAAAAATTTTCCCTACTTTTGTTTCGACTAAATTAACCCCCAAATTTTCCCGGGAAGTTTAAATTTAAGTGGAGTTGGGGAGCCCCTAACCCGGGGAAAAACTATTGGCCAACATCAAAAACCTCCCTTTACCAGTTTTATATGAACTGTTTCCCTTCCGAAAGGTATTTTAAACCCAAAAATGGCTACGGACAATATGTCCTTTGATAAATTTAGCGGGCAAAAGGGATAGGGGGGGCGGGAATGTTTGCTTTTCGTTGAATAAAAACGGGGCTAACATCTTGAAACAAGCCAAAGCGGCGGGCCCTTTGGGCGGGCCCAAAAACAAAGAGCTTCCAATGCACCTACCAAAAAAAATTGGAGAAATAAGGAAAAAAAAAGCAAGTATTTTTATTTTCATGCACCCACACAACAAAATATGAAAAAAAATCCCGAATCCCAGGGGGGCAAAGAAGTCCCTACACCCCAATTTTTTGATGCAGGACGATTGATTTCCCGTGAGAAATGGTACGCGATGGGCAATAATTATTCTTTGAACTGATGTATTTCCCACCCAAATATCTAAAAATTTGCATATTGAAAAAACTGAAGACCGGGGATTTTTAAACGTGGAAATGAATTTAAAAAAAACGCTAAGGAAGAAAAATATAGACGGGACACACACGATTTGGGATAATAAATTGATAAATTTGAGGATACAGCCCCCTTAAAAAAAAAATGAAAAATTTTGGGGGGGGATAAAAAGGGAAACCCCTTAAGGGGTTTTAAATAGAGTCTAAAACGGGGCTGAAGACGTTTCCAAAATGCGGCAAAAAAAGAAGAGGAAGGAAATAAAAAAAGTCACACAAAAGACAGTAGCCCCGAGTGGGGAAAAGGTTTGCCCCCAAAACGACTAACCCGGATGCTATTTTAATCTAAAACTTTGGGAAAAAGGCCTCAAAGGGACTGCTAAAATTTTTTAACCAAAGGGCCGTAGAAAAAAAACCCCCCCCCCCCCCCAAGAAAATTCGGGAAAAACAATTTTTGGATAAAACCCTAAACAGGCAAACTTTGTTGGAAAAAACAAAAAAAAAAAAAAAACCCAAAAGAAAAGAGGGCGGGTTTCATCAATCGGTCAAAAAAAAAGTCCTAACGGATCCCAAAAAACTGGGGGTTATGGGAAAAAGGGATTTAAATTTTTTTTCCTATGAAAGGGGTTTCTCTTTTTAAATTTTAATGAAGATTTTTTTTTAAACTTTGTGGGGCCCATACCCCTTAGGATTTTTTATTGATGGTTCAAAAAAAGGGGGAATAGTACTAGGGGTGAGATCCCAAGGAAATGGTTAAAAGCTTTTGGTTTGACCCTTTATTTCAATAGCCCCTTCTGGGGGTTTTCCCCAGAGGCTATTATTGATGAAGTATCAAAACCACGGGAAATTTGGGAAAAAAAAGGTTTCTAAGAGGGGGAATTTAAAAAAAGGAAAGAATGGAAATTTAAATGAGTTAAAAACGGGACGGGCTAATTGTTATTTAAGAAACCCGACAAAGGGGGGGCCCCACGGTCTCCAAGATGGGGTAAAAATATATACAGGAGGGGGATTGTAAACTTTGTGGCTGACACCACTGTATATAAAAAATTATGCGACCCCACAAAAAAACCTTTGCTAAATCAAACAAGAGCTATTTGAAGAAAGCTATCCCAAAAAGGGGGATCGATAAAAAAATTAAAAAAAATGTTTATCTGCAATAATCCTAGGGGCCCCCTCCTATATTTGGTACCCCAAAGGGCCACAAATCTCTTTCCCAAACCCCCTGGACGTCCCCCTCGTCCCCGGGGGTTGGGGTTTTCTATTAGAACCTTTGGGGCCCCCTTTTGTTTATTCTTTTTCCAAAAAGGGGTCAAAAGAAAATGGGACATTCGTTAAGCGACACTGGGGCAATTTTTGAAAGTGATTGAAAATATTTGGGGATATTTCAGTCTTGCCTATTTTGCACATTGGATATTAAATCCTTGTTTAAAAAATAACCCCTTTTTAAGAGGGTGTTCACGGGGCGAAAAGAGATGCTTGGGTGAGGGTTCACGCTGTCCAATTCTCAGTTTAAATTCTTTATATTTCCCCATTAGAGATTGTTTTGACCAAAAATTATTTTAAATTTGGGGATGATTTTTTTCCCCACAGCTGCAGGGGACTCGATGGGGTCCCCTTCAGCCCCCAAATTTCGTCAATCTTTCATGGCGGGGGGATGAGAAAAACCCCAAATTTTTTGTCAGAGGGGTTCAAGAAGGTAAAAATTTGGCTTAGGGATGTGGGGATGGGCGGTTTGTCCTCGGGGGGGGAACAAAAGAGGACTTGCTCGAATTTGTAAATTTTTTAAAAAGTTATAAATTTTCTTATTCCCCTTTTACCTCCCAAATTTTGGGCGGGGCATCATCCCCCTACCCTTTACGTGGGGGTGCGGCGGGACTACCCAAAGGCATCCCACTGATTTGGATGGGAAACCTGCTGAAAAAAAATAACAATTTACCCTCGCAAGAGCTACGATGCCCCCCCAAACTTTTTTGGGATAACCCAGGCCAGTTTACAAAGAGCGAGGGGAAAAAACTCTAAAGAGGGTTATAAACATAAAAAAAGTGCCAAATTGTTTAAAAATTTGTTGACAAGGGGGTATATAGAAAAAAGTTGAACAGGTTTGGGTCATGAGATAAACTAAAAAAGATGTGATTTTGCTTGCAAAAAAAAAACAAAAGAGGAAAAGGGTCATTTGATTGAGTTCGTCAGTACCTTTTTATGAGCCCCAAAAGGGGTGATTAAAAAAGCAAATTTGGGGGAAATTGGGAATACTTACGGCCCGAATCTAAAAATGGTCCCGGGTGTTTAAGGAGAAAACCCGTTTTTGGGCTATAAAAAGGACGGGAAACATTGGGAGTCAGTTATGTCTAGTAAAAAAACTCTACTGAACGTAACCCAAAAAACAAATGTTTCTTGATTCAAAAAAAAAAGGGTTTCCTTCCCCTTTTTTTTAATTGGCAGAATTGCTATCCCCCTCATCAGGGGACCATTTGTCCTTCCCTCCCCACTTCAGGAAAGAAATATTTTCCCAAAAGGTGCCCCACCCCATGCGATACCAAAGGGGTTTTTTTAAATTTTCTTAAATGCCCCCTGCGGTAAATGATATGTGGGACAAAACAGCCCCTTAAAAAAAATAAGGGTTAATGAACATCGGTCCCCAAAATTAATTTTGGGTGCTAAAAATGACAAGGATAAAAAAAAACTGAGAAGGGGGAAAAAACAAAGCCCTTTTTTGGGGAAAATAGTGTGGGAAAGCAAATTTTTGGGAAAGAGGCACAATGGTTTCACTTGCGATGGGCAAAACTGGGGAAGGTGAAAAAGGGGGAGTTAGGGGGGTTAAAACCCCGAGTTTGTTTACTAAAGTCGAGAAGCCCGTTGGATTTTGGTTTTCAACACCTTAGCCCCGGGCCCGGCCCTGAAGAGGGACTTTGTTTTAAAGTGTTTTTTTAAAAAGTATTTGTTATTGTTTAATGTGAGTATAAATAGATTACTGACGTGGGTTTTCACGCTTTAGAAAAGGGGGGGCTTCCCGAAACGTCGGTGGTTACCTTAAAACCCCCCGCCCTTTTCCCCTTTACCTTTCTCCAGGTTTTAACGCCCAAGGCCCGATGGCGCCACGCTAATGCCCTTTTGCATTTTTTGGGGCTTTCTAAAGGGGTATCTTTGTTGACCACGGAAAGGAAGCCGGGCCCTTTTTAAGTGCAAGTTTTTTTACTATATTTGAAAAACTTACTTTTATTTTGTTAATCAATAAATTTTTTACTTTTGCTTTCAGCTGGGTACCCCGGGTATGTTTAAGTTTTTTTTTTTAACCTATACTGTCATGACAGCGAAAGCTGGAAAAAAACAAGCTGAGAGTTCAGGTGGCAACATCAGTGACAGAGTGTGGAGGTGACGGCGGCAGCCACAGCAGCATGAGGTCAGTGAGTGGCACAATGACATTCTGGAGGTGGCAAAAACAGGAGTAGGCCACAGAGTGGCACAATGGCACAGTGTGTAGGTCACGGCAGCAGCCACAGCAGCAGCATGAGGTCAGAAAGTGGCACAATGACATTCTGGAGGTGGCAAAAACAGGAGTAGGCCACAGAGTGGCACAATGACACAGTGTGGAGGGCACGACAGCAGCAGCATGAGGGCAGGCAGGGGCACAATGACATTCTGGAAGTGGCAAAAGAGTTGTAGGCCACAGAGTGGCACAATGACAGAGTGTGGAGGTTACCGCAGCCGCCACAGCAGCAGCATGAGGTCAGAGAGTGGCACATTGACATTCTGGAGGTGACAAAAACTGGAGTAGGCCACAGAGTGGCACAATGACACAGTGTGGAGGTCACGGCAGCAGCAGCATGAGGTCAGACAGTGGCACAATGACATTCTGGAGGTGGCAAAAACAGGAGTAGGCCACAGAGTGGCACAATGACACAGTGTGCAGGTAACGCCAGCAGAAGCATGAGGTCAGGCAGTGGCACAATGACATTCTGGAGGTGTCAGAAACAGGAGTAGGCCACAGAGTGGCACAATGACACAGGGTGGAGGTCATGGCAGCAGCAGCATGAGGTCAGACATTGGCACAATGACGTTCTGGAGGTGGCAAAAACTGGAGTAGGCCAAAGAGTGGCACAATGACACAGTGTGGAGGTCACGGCAGCAGAGCATGGTCAGAAAGTGCACAATGACATTGGGGGTGGCAAAAAGTAGTAGCCACAGAGTGGCACAATGACAGAGAGTGAGTCACGGTACACAGCATAGTCAGCGTGGCACAATGACATTCTGGAGGTGGCAAAAACAGGAGTAGGCCACAGAGTGGCACAATGACACAGTGTGGAGGTCACAGCTGCAGCAACAGCAGCAGCAGCAGCATGAGGTCATAGAGTGGCACAATGACAGGGTGTGGATGTCACGGCACCAGCAACAGCAGCATGAGGTCATAAAGTGGCACAATGACAGAGTGTGGAGGTGGGTGGCATTACCAGTCCCTGGTAAAGATGGTTGGTGGCAGATGGAGAAACTGGCAGCAGATTTGTGGCATCAGGCGGGTAGCGGCATCAGAATAGTGGCTGAGGCAGGTAGTTTGAACCCAGACTCATTTCTCACAGTTTGGGTGAGGCGTCATGGCTGATGTAGTCTGACGCCTAAGGCACTGGTGTGTGGAAATCCTGGCCGATCCACGCCTGATTCATCTTGACAAAGGTCAGTCGTTCCACATTTTCCGTGGACAAGCGGGTCCTCTTTGGGGTAACGATGGCCCCCGCCGCACTGAACACCCGCTCTGATGCCACACTACTGGCCTGGCAGGACGGCTTCTCCACTGCAAACTCGGCAAGTTGCGGCCACACATCCAGTTTGGCTGCCCAGTAGTCCAGCGGACCTTCTAACTGGGGTGGCATCTGGACCGAGAGATGATGGTAAAGAGAAACAACACCCTTCTGCAGAGGTGGTGGAGCCTTGACTGGCTGCAATGGCATGCATGCCACTGGGCGCTGCTGCTGCTGTTGCTGCGGCGGCAAGATGGACCACCACATCTGAGCCATGTTTCTCCCAGGCCACTGGATGGTGACGCTGCATGTGTTGATGCAGGGCCGTGGTGCCAACGTTAGCTCCCTGGCCACGCTTCCCTTTCTGCCTACAGATTCTACATATACCCATATTCAGCTCCTCCGGTGACTTAGCAAAGAACTGCAACACCGCCGAGTATCTGACTTTACCGCCAACGCTCCGCACTGAGTGACTACTACTGCCGCTGCCTCGCTGAGCCCCTGTTCCGCTACTTTCTTGGACCTGCGAAGCAGGTTTTTTACCCCGTGGCCGCTTGGCTCCCAACCTCACACTGCTGCTATCCTGCTGACTCACGGCCACACAACCCACTTGCTGGCTGAGCCGCTGCCTGACGCGCAAGCTGACGCCCTCTTCTCCTGACGATGATGATGCCCTTGCCTCACCTGGCTCCCAAGTGCGGTCGGTTACATCATCATCTATTTTTGTTACATAGTCACTGGTGTACTCATCTCTTGTCTTGGTATGCAGTTGCTGACCCCTCACAACATGACCTCCCATGCCACTCTCCACATCTATACTTTGCCGCCTACTGCAAGAAGCATGGGATATTGGCCCCATTTTTTCGCTGCCAAGTAGCTGCTGACTGCCCTCCTCAAATTGTTCATCCTCGCTATATAGTGGCGCTGAGCCCAGACCACATAGTAGATCTCTGGCTGAGGGAACCGGATGGGACAGAGGTGGGTTGAAGACAGGTGAGGGCCGCTGACCCGCTCCCGGGCCATGCCAACTAAGGGTTGTGTCTGACGTTCCCACCGACTCTTGGCTGGGGTTGTCAGATGTCATCTGGGAGGAAGTGGATGACCTAGTAAAACAATCAAGAACTTTTGGGTTTGCTGGTCAGCACACGCCCAAAGAAAACGCGGCTTGTGGTCTCACCGAGTGCCCCCCTGTTTGGAGCCCCCTTGCTGTGCTGGACCGGGGTGCTCAGAATTTGTCCCACTGCCACTGCAGGTGAAGAGCCTCCACCTTTGTCTGACATATGTTTGTTCAAAAAATGTACAGACACTTTTTGATGAAGATATTGTATATGATAAATACCCCCCTGTATTTGACCCCAAAATGAACCCCAGTAACAAGTTTGGGAAACCCTAGGTTTAAAAAAGCGCTCCACAAAAGGCCAGGAAAAAAAGTTTTGTATGTGTCTTAAAAACCTGGTATTTTAATGAAGTAAAAGCACAAACAGGCTTAATTAACCTTCGGATTGAATTATTACAGGCAAAATTTTCTTCTTTTGGGGGTGAAAAAAAAGGTTTCTTTTAGTGACCAACAGAGAAAACATTAATTAAACCCTGGGTGTAAAATTGCGCAAAAAATTGAGCAAACCCAAAAATACCAGCTTTTTAGCGTGTTACAATGGCGTGTATTTTTCGGTAAAAAGCAAGAGAAAAACTTTTAAATTTAAACCTTTGGGTTTTGAATTATGCTACAGGAAAAATGTCTTTTTTGGTTTAAAAAACGGTTTCTTTGTCACCCCCAACAGGAAAAAAGCTTAATTAACCCCTGGATGTAAATTGCGCAAACAAAGAGCCCAAAAAAATGAAGTGGGATTTGGATTGTAAAAAAACCCGTTTTCCCTTTAATAATAAACGAAACAGGTTAGATAACTCTTGGATATTCAAAGTGTGTGAGCAGATAGCTTAAAATGTATATGCAACTGCATTGGAGCACACGGACTTAGTTCCAAACCCCCCAAAAAACAGAATTAGAACGTTAAGGAAGCAGTCTCTGAGACAGCTTGAACCCCAAAAATCGCTGTATAAAAGTAGTTTTTAGTAAAAGATATCTTAGAGCCCTGGGGCACCTTCCCTAATCAGACATTAGACGGTATGAGTCCAGCGTCCCCCCCGGACTTTATAGTGCGGGGGAGTCACAGAATCCCCCCGGTCTTGTTTGGGTTATCTCTGCAATGTCATGAGGCTATGCCCTTTTCCTCCCAGAGTTCTTTGCCCCAGTATCGCCATGGGGCTCGCAGCCATTTTATCAATCAAAAGAACCCCCCTTCTTCACGGGAAATACCCCAAAAATTTGACTTCGTCAAACCAAATTTTCCCGAAATTCTAAACAATTCCCCCTTCGTTAGAATCAATGCCCATCTCTAGCTGTGATTTCCCATATTTTTTTGATCAATTTTGGGTTTATAACCGGTGCGTTATTTA